>VZSE01004120.1:858715-901890 GCA_013398275.1 Promerops cafer | reverse complement strand
AAAAAAAAAAAAAAAAAAAAAGAGTAAGTACACCCTAGTGAGTGCACCTGTGATTGGCAAACCTAAACCACTACAGAGTGTTACCTGTCTGAGCCATGAGCAGCCAGGTTCTCCAGAACTGGAGCTGTGGGTGACCATGTCAAAGGCTTTGCTTAAGTCCAAGTAGACAACATCCACCGCATTTCCCTCATCCACTAAACAGGTCACTTCGTCATAGAAGAAGGTCAGGTTGATCAAGCAGGAGCTGCTTTTCATAAACCTGTGTTGGCTGAGCCTGATCCCAGGGCTGTCCTACACATGCTGCATGATAGCACCTCAAGATGATCTGCTCTATGACCTTCCCCAGCAGTCATGTCAGGCTGAGAGGCCCTCCCTGCATCCTCCTTGTGGCCCCCTTGTAGCTGGGCCTCACATTTACTAGCCACTGGGTCCCAGCCAACTGGGACTTCCCTGCATAGCCAGGACTGTTGGTAAGTGAGTGGTGAGCAGTTATACCAGATCCCTCGGTACCTTCAGGTGGATCTCATCCAGCCCCATAAACCTGTGAGTGTTCAAGTGGTGTAGCAGGTCACCAATCATTTCCCCTTGGATTATGTGGGCTTAACTGTGCTCCTCTTCCCTTCCAGCTCAGGGCATCCAGAGAACAACTGGTCTTACTATTAAAGACTCAGGCAAAGAAACCATTGATTACCTCACTACCTTAATTACCTTACTTTTTGTTAGGGTTTAGGACTGGCCCAATGCCAGTGCCCCCATGAAAATGTATTTTCTTTAACTAACTGCTGTGAGATGTGACCAGGAACAGAGCAGAGCAGGCTTAAACTTAGAAAAAGAGAGAAAAAACAATTTTATTAAACTACAAACTAACATCAAAAAAAAACACACAGGAAAACAGAGTGAACACCTTTTAAACCATTCCTCCTCCTCCCACCCAAATTCACCAAAGCACAGTGAGACAAACAATCTTGGAGTCCCGATCAAGTTACTAACCCTCAAGTAATCAATTCTCAGTCTATCAAGGGAGAGAGGAGTCTCTCTTGTACCACAGTCCTCACCACGAAACAGGGTTGAAACTCCCCATGTTTCTTTGTCACACGTGGCACCGCCCGGAGAAACTCTGCCATGGTGACATGCTCCTTCCATGTACAGTGCTCTCACCACCGTCCATGGACCGAAACTGCTCAGGGCTCTTCAAGGATGCTTTGCCAAGTGCCGAGAAAAACAACCGTGTCTCATTTTTGGGACAACAGTCCCCCCCATTTTCTCATCCCCTGGGGCCGAGGGTTTTCTCAAGAACAGAGCTCTTCTCCCTGAAGATGGAAGGCACCACCACGCCCTCTTCATCTTCCTCTGTTCACTCCTTTATATAATACCATTACAGCAGGTCAGTCTCTTGGCTCAGGCTATAGCATCCACCCAAATGCAGTCTCATGTATTACAGGTAGCTTGGTTCAGTCTATGGCTATACAAGAAAAGTCCAGCTGAAAAAGCCACTCCATCATCTCCTCCCACTTCAGCTTTTCCACATCTTCTTAACATCTCAGGTCCCAGACTGTCTCTCTTCTCTCTCCAACCACCAGCCAGGAGGACTAATGTTTCACAAAGTTTCCTTCACCCAGGAAAGGGTTAAAAGTCCGAGCTCCGCTGCCCTCAGGGCACTGAGATCTCACGGTGGCACTCCCACATGCTGGGCATCACCCCCCCTGCCGCCTCCTCTGCCGGCACAGGCTCGCTCGCTCTCTCTTCTGCGGTAGGGGGGGAGGGGGGGGGAGGGAACAAAAGATACCTCGGTGTTTTCTCCACTCCTCAGTCCTGCAGGAGCTGGCCCGGTTCCATTCCCTTCCACCTCTTCTCTCTCCTCGGGGCTCCGGCCTACCTCAGCCTGGGCCTCCGTGGCTCCCCTCCCCCACCCAGCCATGTGACTGGGCGGGGCAGAGACGGTGCCGCTCTCTGGGCTACCACGGGCGAAAGAGAGCGAACTCTGGGAAATCTCTGCTTTTAACCCCGTGTGTCTTCAGAGGTGACTCACGTCTTCAGTGGTCACACCAGGTGTCAATATTCGAATCTGACCACTGATTGGTTTAACTAAAACTTCCCAAAAAACTCACTTCCTCCCAAACGGAGACACTTTTCCTCATCCTTTTTCACTGCGTTTGCCCCTGTATCCAATATCCAATAAAAGATGGAAATTTTCCTTAACCTTCCTTTTGTTGCTAATGTACTAACAGAAACAATTTTTCGTGGTCTTTTACGACAGTACCCAGATTACATTTTTTTTATTTTTTTACTCTTACATACCCTGCTTTTCTTGCCAAGGCTGTCCCATACATTCTATGAACCTTTATATTGGGACAATCTTGCTTTTTACCATTATCTTTATTTTAATCCAATTCTTCCTGGATAACAGCTGTTTCTACTTGACTGATGAGTGACACATGACTTCGAGCCTTCAGGATGGAGTGGTGTTGAAAAAAAGGCATGAAAACGTCTGGATTGCTTTCCATGTGTTGAGACTTACAGTGACTTCATTCATTAATGAAAGGAAATCAATCAAAAGTGTTGTAAAATCAGATCTAGAAACATATCACTATGGTGAAGATGATTTTGGCATGCATACAAGCTGTCATTAAAGACTAGTAAATTATGACTGCGTAACATATTTTCTGGCTGGGTCAGTAAATAAAGACCTTAAAAGCATTAAACCATACATACATTGTAGTTAATAGGAAAATGCAAAATGAGGCTACTAGACAGTATTATATTAAGAGGAGCTCTGTATGAATCCTAGGAGAAGACTACCCTATTTATATCAGCTATGATATTAAGCAAAATGACATAGCAAGTGTCAGAAAATCCAAGATGTAGGATTAAGCCATGACATGGGTTTTTTCCAGCATCTACTTTTATTTTTCTTTTCAAAAGCACTAGAAAAACTAAAGTGTTGTGGTACTGCAAAACTTCAAAACTTCTGAAAAATAAAATCCTTGTTTAGTGATGCAAAGACTATTAAAGTACATGGATTATTAAATTTTAAAGGCTGAAGAGATCTGCTATGGTTGCTGAAGAGTGACCTTCTGAATAATGCAGATTTCTGACACTTCTAGGGATTTTTTCATTTTCCCTTTTAATAATATGTACTTCAGCTACACATGTCCTGATCTTCATATATTAAGACTTCGCTGCTTCCCACTTAAGCTGTTTCAGCAATTAGACCATTTGGTCTTATTGAGCTGATGGAGCTGAAATTTATTTATGTTCTACAAGTGGGTTTGTCTGTTCAGTTCTTCTAGATTATGCTGTCAGCAATCTGGCTCTTGTTGATTCTTGAGGACATTGATCAAGTCACCCACATCAACAAAAAGTCTTAGTTTCTTGCTGTAAAACATGGTTTTCCTTAATTTCAAATTATGGCTACAACTCTGATTTCTCAAGCTCATATGTCCCATAATAGTCTCATTAATGACAGAAGTAATACAACCTCAAAATTCCTACTCTGTTATTTTCATAAAAAGGGACTTAAATATAATTAATAAATATAGTTTATGAATTGTGTTGGCCTCTAGTGTTACAGCACCAGAAAGACATCAAATGGTCAGCTGTTTATCAACCATGACCTTAAGTCCTTTATTGTACTTTAGCTCTGGTAAATCAATTTAAAAATACCTTTATGGAAAAACTATACTTAAAAACTGGTCCACCTGCCATTGTCAGTTTAATTCTAAACAATGCGGTGATACTGTATTTTTGTGATAATGTGTAATTCCATGTAGTAATCCAAGTAATCTAAGTGTTGTTCCTTTTCTGATCAAAACCTCTACATCTCAATAAAATACTTAACAAAAGATAATGTGAAATTCTTATTTTTTTTTTTCACTGCAATTAGAGAAGCAACCCAATTTTGTAACACTTTGATGGAAGCACTCATTTTTATGAGAGTTATCATTAAGTTGCCCTAGAAAATAGCTATCCAAAGAAAAGGAAAATCTCAGTTTTAGTTTTTCCTAAATAGTAATTTTTTTTTTTTTCTTTTCAGGTTAATCTAAATTGCAAATTAGCTCTTATGAGAAGATTTCTGTTTAAATTCAGCTGGTTCAAGGCTCTGGAAAATCACTTCAATGTAACACAGATTATCCTTCAAGCAGAGGGAGTATCACTGTAAATACAAGTTTCTCTATGGGACAGTTGCAAAGATTGTGATTTCTTCTCATAAATACAGCAGTAATTTGGCTGATTTTTTTCACTCAAAAATACTGTGGTAAAAAATGAATTAGCACATTCTGGACCTTAAATCTACTTAAAAAATTGAAAGACATCATTTAATTCCTATGTTATATAAACAGTTCAAAATCTGGAAATTCTTTCCATAAATTAGGAATAGAGACAGAATTCCATTCAGTTTTAATTTTTACATAAAGTCTTACCAAATGTATAGGTGCCACTGCAAGTGAGTAGGAAGCCTTCAGGACTATATAATCCAGCACAAAAAAAAAATTGCAATCGAAAGTGCTCTAGAAGAAATGTTATAAAAGAACAAGTATCAGATTGAAAAAAAAAAAACCCAAACAAAAAATAAAATGAGAAAAGCTCAGATTTTTGTCCATGTTGTCCTCATTGTTTCTTTGATTTTTATTACTAACCTTACAAAGCGCTTTTGAGAAATATTCTTCTGTTCCTATTAGTGTCAACAAAAGTCAGGTCAAGAAAGTTTATGTTTGGAATAAAATCTTTAACATTTTAAAGATTTAAGTTTGACCTATCACTACAAAACAAATTTAGAGAGATTACTTACTTTTATGATCTTTTACACCTAAGACCAGTAAATTACTGTTTTGGGGCTACCAGACTGTAAATCACAGAATCACAAAATTAACTGAGCTGAACAGGACCCACAAGGATCCTTGAGTCCAGCTTCTGGCCCTGTACAGCACCATCCCCAAGAGTCACACCATGTGCCTGAGAGCATTGCCCAAACACTTCTGGCTCTCTGTCAGGGTTGGTGCTGTGACCACTTCCCTGGGGAGCCTGTTCCAGTGCTCAACCACCCTCTGGGTGAAAAACCTTTTCCTAATATCCAACCCAAACCTCCCCTGAAACAATTTCAGCCCATTGCCTTGGATCCTGTCACTGGTCACCACAGGAAAGAGATCAGTGCCTGCCCCTCCTCTTCCCCTCACAAGGAAGTTGTAACTGCAATGAGGTTTCCCCTCAGTCTCCTCTGTTTATGCACACATACAGAGCAGAGTTTGAGTCAGTACTTGACGTGGTACTTATATGTAGGCTTGTGAAGATGCCAATATTTTTATTTCTCCTTAACAGTTATATGTAAATTTAATGTTAATACTCCCATGTATTCCAAGTTACTCAAAAAGAGAACCACTTATGACAAGTGCAAATTTTAGAAACAGAGCCAGAGAAAAGAGGATGGGGAAAAACAGTGAACAGCTCTTATTTCAACTGAAAATCTTAAAAAGGCAAGGAAAGACAAGCTTCCTTTATTTTTGAAATTCCCATGTACATTCTTGCTATAAGAAGCCCCTTTTTTCCCACATAGAAACACACACGCACACATTTTGTGTAGACAAGCATTAACATACACTCAATGTTCTCTGCTTGGAAGGAAAGCTCATGAATGGAAAATACTTTAAACTTCAGAAGCTCTTGACTTAGGTTCTGTGTTTAAACACAAATTGAGATCTTAAATGTTTTTTCTACATTCCTGTTAATCTTGGGGAGGGAGGTTTGTTCAAATGTTGTTTACCTATTGGTTATTGCATAAATTTATAGTCCATAAATTTTGCCTAAGATTTGCACCATGTGAGTCTCAATTTGCATAATATTATAAAGTGTGAAAGCATATGAACTTTCATGTTGGAAACCTTGTTACATTTCTCATAATTCTATTTTTAATAACTTTTTTTCAGTAATGAATATTAGACATATTCTAAGAGATACAGCTCTTATGTATCACCAAGTATGCTTCCGCCTTACTCTTTGGGTCATTGTCAGCATCTTTGTGTCTCTCACTCTCATATTCCCTGGCATAGCTTGGTGCCATCTTCTTTGTTATTGGCAACTCTCTCTTGGCTTTTAGAACATGAAGACTTCATCTGCAATTACAGTTTTGAATACATTCTTAAATCCCTAGTGAATTTCAACTTAGGAAAAATTTGAATTTTCACATTTTCTACTATTTGTGAAAAAAATTGATGACTCTATATCATCATTACAAACCAGTAGTACTGTTTGTGGTTTCTTCCAGTATTTTACAAGATCTATTTTGTTTGAATGTCACAAAATAATCAATACTTTGGGGAAAGAAAAAAACACCAAAACTTTCTGAATTTTCCCAGAAAAGTTTGTGTTTGGTTGGGTTTATTTTTTGTTGAGTTTATTTTTCTTTTAAGTTATTTATTTCTTTACTATCAGGAGTTCAAAGAATTATATATCTCTTCTTATCAGAAAACTTTTGCAAAATAACTTTGCTTTTTACGTGATTTAAAATATTTCATGATGGCAAATTCTATCATTCTAAATGTAAATGCTTGACTTGCTCACTTATTTAATTTAATAATGACTTCTATAATTTTTAAATAACACTCTAAGGATTATTTTTTGGCTGGAGCATAATCCCTGGGTGTGCAAAATAGCATAGCAGTTCTAGTCATGTATCTTATTGTTCACTGTATTGGGTCTGGCTGGGACGAAGTTATAAAATCTTCACAGTGAACTGTGACCCAAGGAAAGCGCTTGCGGGAGCAGGCTCCTGGCAGGGCTTATGACAAACTGAGCACAACCCCCATTCCCAGTCCCCCTGCACCACCAGAGATGAGAAGGCAGAGAAGCTGAGAGGAGGCACAGCCTGGGAGGGATGGGGGGGAAGGTGTTTTTAGATTTGTTCTTACTTCTCATTATCCTACTCTTCTATTAGCTTGTAACAAATTAAACCAACTTCACCCAAGTACAGTCTAATCTGCCCATGACTGTATTTGCTTAGTGATCTCCTTGTCATTGTCTCAAACCTGCTTTTGTTATATTTTCTCTCCCCTGTCTTGTTTGTGGAGAGGATTGCTGGAGCATCTTGCTGAGAACCTGGCAGTCTACCAAAGTCAACCCACTTCAGGTTACTGGTCAAGATTAGTCCGCCACATCTACAAAAGAAAGGATGTAAGTATCTCAGGCTTTGTTCTCTGGAATTGTATTAGGGTGTAACAGTGAGAAAATTTAAGGTGAAATGAGACTTCAGTATACAGGCCATCATGACTAAGTACTAAAAGTTTTGCTTTGCAAGTCAGAATGTTACATAGAGAGTATAGTAAATATATTAACACCTGACAAATCAACAGAAAGATCCAGTTGTTAAAATCACATAGAAAGATAAAGATCTGTCATGGCCTCAGTCAAGTCACCTAAAATGGAACCTTTGCAATTTGTAGCTGTGATACCTTTTTCTGGATGAATAGTTAATTCTACCTTAAAAAGGTCTTTCTGAATAAGACAGCAAACAAAACCACGGCGGGTAGAGACAATGATCTGTGTAACTGACAGTTGGAAGAATCAATAAAGGCATGGGAATGAGACCGTCATGAAGACTAATTCTCACTGTGACTGAGTTTGTCAAAGGCTTGTGCAGTTTTGTAACTGCAGGAAGTATTTCAGCTCACAAAGAGGATAAGGTGGAAACTCATATAGTAAAATGCTAAAGGAGAAACTCATGAATAAAATAATAATTTTATATTCAGGGTAAACCTTTGCCACCGAGCAGAAATACATATTAGAATTATGCATTGAATGGTGAAGATAATGAGAAACAGTATAAAGGTTCCTCACTTTCTTAATACTTATTACATTTTTTATTACATTTGTACAGAAACCATGTTTTTCTCACTTTTCAGGTGTCTATACACACAGGCAAATAGCTGTATGTGTATACATGTGTCTACAAATTTTACATATATACATAGATACAGATATATATATATAAAAAATATGTATAAGCGTCCACAAGTGCTCCTTTTTCCTTTGGTACACATAGCATGGCTGTGCATTTAGTATATCTTCCACAGATAAAGGTCAATCAGCTTTTCACCCAAATCAAAATTAAAAAAAACCCAAAATTTCTAATGAAGTCTACTATCAAATACATAAATTGAACAAACAAACATGAACCTGTCTTATTGGAGGGTTGGACTGGATGATTTCCAGAGGTCCTTTTCAAACCTGAGAATTCTCTGATTTTGTGATGAAACTCTTGAAAAGTTCATGCAAAACTTAAGAATCAGAGATTTCTGAACAGACTTTCTTGTTTTTGGCTGAGTGCTTGAACTCGCCAGAGCAGTGTGGTCCAAATTTTATTATTGCACATCTACTATTTTCCTGAAAATATTGCAAAGAGAGGTAAGCATGACTGTAAACAGCAATCCAGGTAACATGGGCTTTCATCTTTCAACCTGAATGGTTTAAAATCAGACTCTATGAGTTAAATCTGAACATCTGGGCTATCTGCCTATAATCATCTGGTGGAAGCAGTCTCTGAGTAGGGAGTCTTCTCTCAATCAATGTATTTTGAAGCAAGAATGTTTCAGTGTCCTGGCTTATTTCAGCTTATTACTTCTCCTAACACTACAGCTGTCATGCAGAAGAAAAAAACAGTAACAAGATGCATATGCAGAAGTCAATATTCATAGAATCATAGAACGGCCTGGGTTGGAAGGGACATTAAAGATCATATAGTTCCAGCCACCCTGCATGGGCAGTGACACCTTTTACTAGACCATGTTGCTCAGAGCTCTATCCAACCTGACCTTGAACACCTCTAGGGACGAGGCATTCACTTCTCTGGGCAGCCTCTTCCAATGCTTCCCTACTCTCACAGTAAAGTATTTTAAAAGCTAAAAGCTAATCTAAATCTGCTTTATTTCAGTTTGAAATCATTCCCCCTTGCCTTTGAGATACTGCTGTTTGGTTTCTCTAAATGGAGCCTAGTCTTGTTTACAGAATTAAAATATCTGCAGATAACTATGAAAAAAAATAAACCATGTGATACATTTTCTCTTCATATGTGTGGAAGGCTGATAGTTTTTTCTCCTTCTACATGGGTATAAGTTATATCTAATTACAAGTTTGAATCCCTTTTCGAAATAAGATGCTATTTCTATCACCTGTCTGTGAGACTTCTGTGAACCACTATTGTCTAATCTCACAAGTGAGAACTATTTTTCTCTGGTTTTCTTTC
Organism: Promerops cafer; assembly: GCA_013398275.1. NCBI lineage: Eukaryota > Metazoa > Chordata > Aves > Passeriformes > Nectariniidae > Promerops > Promerops cafer. The sequence continues at coordinate 892,658 of VZSE01004120.1, read as the reverse complement.
CCATATTGATTACATTATGGCCTGTTGAAATGAACACTATTTATTAATGTTTATTTGGAATATATGTAGAATAGTAGGGGTGTGATCTGGATCAGACTTTTTAGAAAACAGTAATAACTGTATTTGCCTTTTGCCCCATTTTATCCAGGTATGTATGTATTTTACTCGAAGAATCTAGAATAGCAGACATTAACATGGACTGGTTCTCATTTGCCTCAAACTTATTAACATAGCATGTCAAACATATTGCTATGGTGACCTGCTTTATTTTGACTTTTTTTGTCTTAATGAAAATAATGTTTTTTCTATTGCAAATAATAGACAAGAAAAAAAATCTCTGAAGTGCAACCTGCAATAGCAGATATACAATATCTATGTAAGTTTATTATTATTGTATATCATCAAGGAGTTTTTTTACATATTTATATGTGATTGTTTGTGTGTAGTTTCTTCTTTGGGAAGAATAGGTTATGCAAGCTGAGAAATATTTCAGATATGTTGTTATGTCTCATAAGTACATAACAAGCATACTTGCACAATTATTTTGATAATAAAATATTGTGCCAAATTACATTCTGGAAACAGCTTCTGTTATTGTTTCTATAAGCAACCCAATAAGCTGGAACAATTGGCATTGTTAGGGAAGATTACGAGACCTCAGGTGCACTGCGAGAGAGAAGAACATGACTGAGAGAAACAAAACCTGTACAGAAGCAGTTCTTCTGATTACTTCTTCCATTTCTATAAAAAATAGGAAGATTTTCTGCTTCATTCAACTTTGTTAAAGAATAGCAAAATTTGCAACTAGCATCAAAGGAAGTCTGTGGTATAGAATTCTTCATATCTGCAAAATTAATCCGTTGTCTTCATGGTATTGTAGAACATCCACAGCTGACATCAATCCTTTTCATAGCTTAGCCTCAGATTTGGCACCTATTTATTTTATATATACATTGGTCAAAGGAAATGATCTCTGACACTTGTACTGTAATCTAGAATGAGTAAAAACAATAAGTATGGATATATAAAGAACAGAAAATTATTTTAAGAGATACAGACCCTTAAGAGAAACAAAGAAAAGTATTGGGATTCTAAAGCGCTAAAAATATTGGGATGTTAAAGTGGCACAAAAAGGCATTTCCTAGGAACATAATTCTTGGGAAAGCTGTCAAATATCTAGAAAGAAAACCAGACAGAACACATATTTCAAAAAGTTGTGAAAGATTTACAGAATAAATGAAGGTAATGATCAGGAGGAAAAATCAGAACAGTGTGTCACTGAGGAAGATAACTCACTAGAAAATTATCCCAAATGTGAAAATGCACACTTAGGATCTATCTTAGATAGGTCTGTGCAGCATGGTGCTCATTTTTAAGTTATAAATAAGCTGGAAGTGAGGTAAGAGTCATAGCCAATAGCTATGTTCCTAAATAATTGCATAAATGGATTCCAGAACTCAAAAATAGGATTCAATAAGCATCAAAACAATTAATGCTGCGGCCAGAATGTTAAGAGAAAAACATTAACACCATTGATTTTTACTAACATGCTAAAACTTTCTATATAAGTAACAATGGTAATTTGTCATTCAGGCTTTTCCATCAACAATTTCCAGCTGTGGACAAGACTGCAAACAAATATAACATTATAACACATTGCGCACTGTTTCAGGGAAAACAAAGCAACACTAACCAGAATAAAGGCTGTAGGAGGAATTTCTGGAGAAGTAAATACACATTTTCCTATTTTATGGATATGAAGTTTGGATCCAGTGGGGTGTGTTTGCAAACAAAGCTGAAATATGTGGATATGTATGAGTGGATGGGAGTGTTGCAAGAGGAACAATATACAGACTCATAAATTCATAATAATACTATTACCAAAGATTCCAGTGCTAGACCTTGGACTACAGTTTGTTTTTTTCTGCTGTTGAGAATGTACATGCCTCTGTATGCATTTGTATCCTTTTCTCTCCCAAATTCCTGTTGTCATCTTCGTATTCCTCCAGAGCTTTTTTCCTTGTACCTTCCTCCATGAGACCATGTTGCTATAGTCTTCCACCAGCCTAAACATTCTTTTTTTCTCCTTTGAACTTATCCTCTCATTCTCTTTCAAAGACTTTCCCTGTTTTGTTGTTTTTCTTGAGCTCCTTTTAATTTCTTGCAGACTAAACATAGATGCTGGCTGGGTGAGTGAGAATGGAATGGAATGGAATGGAATGGAATGGAATGGAATGGAATAGAATAGAATAGAATAGAATAGAATAGAATAGAATAGAATAGAATAGAATAGAATAGAATAGAATAGAATAGAATAGAATAGAATATTTCAGTTGGAAGGACCTACAGTGATTATCTAGTCAAACTGCCTGATCATTTCAGGGCAGACCAAAAGTTAAAGTATGTTATTAAGATCCAAATGCCTCTTAAACACTAAAAAGTTTGGGACATCAGCAACCTTTCTAGTAAGCCTGATCCAGGGTTTGACCATCCTCTCAATAAAGAAATGCTTCCTAATATTCAGTCTGAACCTCTCGTGCCGCAGCTTTGAACAATGCACGCATGTCCTATTTGTGGGTCCCAGGAAGCAGAGCTCAGCACCTCCCTCTCCCCTTCCCCCCTTCAGGAAGATGCAGAGAGCAATGATATTACCCCTCAGCTCCTTGCACTACAAGGTGCATTCAGCTGCTCCATTGGGAGGAACAGACCTGTCCCTAGAACTGAACTCTGCAGATCACTGCTAATGACCCGTCACCAGCCAGCTGTGGCGCCGCCCACTGCAACACTTTGAGCCCTGTCGTTCAGTCCTGGCCAGCACAACATTAACCTGCTCATCCCACAGATGGACAACTTGTTCAGAAGGATACTTTGAGGGTCGGTATCAAAAGCCTTACTAAAATACACAAAATTTCTTTTTGAAGTAAATCTTTCTGGCATTTGGTAAATTTGAAGTAATTTGTGCAATCAGCTAAGTTCCTCACTTTTCTGCGATGTGGGCAGATAGAGGATATAAATTTTTTGCACAAAAAGGACTTGTGATTCTGATTAGCTGAGAAGCAGAAAAAAAATGCATTTGTGGCTCTATCTGTAGCTCCTTCTTCCCTTAAGCAAGGAATATTCGAAATTAACTTGTATAGAGCTGAGCATTTATACTGATGTAACACACCTACACAGCATCTGATCTGACTTGGGTATTCCAGCTCTGTACTACATTATAAACTGTGGATATTTAATAAGAAGCCTCAGGGCTCAGACAAATTATCAAGTCATCCAAGTCATCTGAACTAATTAATTGGCTATGTTCTTAGTTTGCCTCTGACAAACTGAAATAAAATGAAATGTTACTAAAAGAAAGTATTGTGGGTAAGTCATGCTCTGTTTGGTGCAGCCAGATACCAGAGGTTTTAATTCAGGCTATCTCATCAGCAAAGATAAATCAGATTTAACCCTGAGTCTTCCGGCTCCCCTTCGTGTTGGTAGATCTACCCTGTAGGTGTAGTGACAGTGGTACAAATGTCACTGTTCTTCTGCATAGGCTTCAGTTGCCTTATAGAATATCTGTAGATTTGGGTTAGAAGCCCAAGTAACTTTTCCAAAATTAGTTTTTAGAGTAAACCCACAACTTTAAATATAGTCCCACAATACTGATGACAGTGATGAGATTTTGTGACTTATGGAAGCCTTTTGCACCAAGCTTTTGGTGTCATTGCCTATATATCTCATTTATTCAGAAAAAAACAATAAAATTTGTAGAGCCAGTGGTCCCTTAGCATGAGTGAGATTAATTGAAGAAGGGAATCATTCATAGAGTACACAGACACAGATTTTTTGCTTGTGGACACAGTCAATATCTGTAATATTTAGGTTTGTGATATTAAGATCCCACTAGAGAAGTCTTGTAGATATTCTTACCCATGTGAAAAAGTATTGCTTGGGCAAAATTTCTGTGTAACTTCCAGAAGGAAGAAATGAACATCACTAAGGGCTTCAGGTAAATAATTTTTAAAATCAAAAGAGCTATGTTGAGACAGGTGATGAGAATACCTAAGTGAAAAGTCTCATCAAGCAACAGAGAATCCTCCTCAAGGAGTAGGGGCTAATGGATCTTCATATGTAAGGAGAACTCCTTTTTCACACGAGACATTTTCACACACACCTGCATCTCAAGACAGTAACTAAAAAGGGACAAAACACTACATATGAAAATACTATTAAAGCTTTTCTTTATTTTGTGTAAGACAGGAAATGGCACTTGAATGTGCTTTTTTCATTTTGCAGCATTTCCATAATAGTTTAATTGAATGCCTGCACTATTTGAATGCTTCTGTCTTTCAGGTTAAAAAAATGCACAGATTGAGTCTGAGATCATAACTAGAGGAGAAGATTTCAAATCCAATTCCTTTTTCATTAGTAAAGAAAGTAGACTGAGGTGTTGATTCTTTTTTTTTTTTTTAAAAAAAAGTTCTTTATTAAACAGCAGGGGGCAATGAAACATAAATCAAAATAAAAAAAGCTCCTTCACAAAGTACAGGAAACACAAAATAGAATATTACTACCTGAATATTCTATTTGCTTTAGTGAATGTTTTATGAGCAGATAAAAATACAATGGGGATGTTTTGAAGAGGAAAATAAGGAGAATTTTTCATGTAACCTACAAAAGTATATGAGCAGAACTATATGTAGTTTGTGATATGTCAAAAGCTCAATAAATTTTTTTCAGTAGAAATTTTTAAATCTACCAGTTTCAGGTCTATAAACACCTTTATATATCTGTAAGTTGAAGGATATAAAATCTAGGCAGAAATAAGATTCCACTGAAAGAGAAGCTTGATTTCCTCTAAAAAAGAATATTATACTATCTTATCACTCTTTGATTGCAGCATAATTTTAGTGTTCGTAATTAGATTTTTTGTAATTTTATTATTTATACAAAGCTGTGTAATACTTAAACAATTGTAAGCCTTATTTATTATCAAAAATGCTTACTAGTTTCAAATTTAAATGCAATAATCAATATATGCTACAACTCCTTTTCTTAGCACATACTTCAGAGTTAAATATGTAATTGTACATTTTGTCATTCAAAGGCAAGAATACTCAACTTCTTATTTTACTGGTATGTGAAGTATATAGCATACACTTTTATGTCATATAGTATTTTATGTGAATAAAAAGGAGGAATTTGCACATCAAGGTGTTAAAGCCCCCTACAAACAACAAAGGATGCACTGTGTCTGTCATAGGACCCATTTTTAGAAGTCGCATTCCAAGGGAGTGAAATTCATTAAAATGCCTGAGAGCCAAAGCTGATCTATTCCAATTGCCAAAGCAGTGTGGGAGATGATCTATATGAGAGTCTCCTCAAAAAGAAGAACTTGCAGAGGCTGTAAAGCTTTCCATTGGACCTAGCACTTAGTTTGCACCAGCTTTTTTGCCTATGCGTACCAGAAAGGAGAATGCTTCCCTCTGTCCCTATATAGGATAATGAAAGTATCCAGTTTCGTAGACAAACCCATAAAAATTCAGTTGACTCATACGTTTTACTAACCAAACCTATGCAAGCTTAACAACCATGTGAAAACTAAAATAATTTAGTTTATTTCAGTGGAAAGATTGGGGCAAATGTTTATGTCTGATACTAGGAAAAAAAATGTCTTTTAAAATAATCTTGGAACTTCTGAACTTATCATATGATCATACTCTGCTCTAAAGTAGAGTCTTTTTAACCGACTCACTAAAAACTGTCCTTTTGGTGGATTTCTATTATCTGTACCTATTAGCTTTTGTAAAAAGGACCAGTTGTTACTCTGGATTCTTTTAATGGGCTTATCTATATTACTAGATACCACTTCATACCATTTCCAGTACTCTCTTTTCTCTCACTAGCTTTTCCTCCTTCATCTAATCTGGTAAATCATTTAGGTTTTCCAGAGAGTTCCAACAAGACCAGCACCAGCAGCAACACCTGTCAGACACATCAGTGGCAGCTCTGCCACCTGCAGGATTGTTCTGCTGCCACTCCTGGAGCAAGAGATGGCAAACTGCAGAGTAGATTCTTTTATGTAACCTACACAGTCTTCTCTCAACCACCAGGAGACTATTAGTAATATTTCTTTCTGTCATTGTCTTTCCAAAAAACCTGAACCCTGAATATTTAAAAGAAAATATAAAGCAAAATTAGGAGATGGTATATTGTTGTGTATCACTACATAAAAAAAACTTTAAGGCTGTAAAATGGACAGTTTATACTAAATAGTAATTCTCATATAAATAACTATACTATATTCTGACAATCCTGTATGCTTTTGTTCTTTAATTACATTGACCACATATGCCATACTCCTTTTTCCCTTAAAGACATAACTACCTCTGACATTGTCAGATAGAAAACCCTAAGAAGTTGAAGTAATACTGCATGAAGAAGTACAAATCTCATCTTCTAAGTGCTTAACCTTTGCAAATTTAAATATAAATTTGAAGTATTTTCTAGAGTTTTAATTATAAACTTCTTTACAGTGTTACTTCATATAGATATTTAATGCAGTTATCATATTGATGTTTTGATATTTCTGTTGCTTTATTATTCTAGACTTATGTAAATATTATTTTTTGTCTGAAAGGAAATTATCTAAATACATTAACTTGTGAGGCAAGTTTGATAATTCAAAATCCCTTGAAGGCTAAGATAATGCTGCTACAACAAAAAGAAATGTATTAATTTCCAATGAATTTGGATTATTTATTACAAATAAAAGGTTTTAAAAACTGCTAGTCTCTATGATGCCTAAGTTTTTTATGTGTATTTATGTTAGTAATGTATAGGAACACAGCTTGCAGAGCATAATATCGTAAGTGATGGAAGGAGAGGAAGAACACACAAGTGTTACACAAAATTGAGGTTTGAGAAGGAATTAGAACAATGATTGTGTCTGGATATGTACCTAGCAGCACTCAAAAGATGCTCTCAGTTATAGTCCTCCTGTATAGTAAAGTGTAATTACACGTTTATGAAGATATACCTGTTATAACCAATAGTAAACTATAACTTTTATGATGTTCTAGATATAGCAGATATGTTTCTCAGCAGTGTCTGTGAAATGTCACAAACATTTTATGTTACATTTTGTATTCCACTGCAAAACTTTAGTGTTGTCATATTACATATTTAGCTTCTAAATTTGATTGATTGCTTCAGAGAAAAGTATATATGGTATTCCACTTCTTATCTAAGTCAATGTTTTTCTCAATACTGTGAAGTAAATTAAAATAAAGTGTTTAAATCTACTGATTATGATAAAGAAGACCAAATCTTATTCTAAAAAATGTGAAATACAACTTGTCATGTTCCTTTCACTTTGTAGAAATGCTACCACAAGGCTTAGCCAGTTAAGTCTAATATGTTGACATTTATTTTTGCTGCAATAAATGTTAGGATTATATTTTTGCATTAAGTTCTGGCATTTTTAAAGATCACGATGACAAGTGATTTATTCTTCAAATCACTCTGGTTTGTTTTTACTTTTTGAATATGGATTTGGCCATGTGTCTCCAAGGCACAGTACAAAGCATATTTCATATGTTTTGCAACCTATTAGTTTGATTTAAATCCACTTTTTCTGTCAGGATTTATGCAAGGCTTTCTTGATATTATTTGCTCTGAATTATTGCCCAGAAATAATCACATGGAATCCAATTTCACACAGTCTGTGTGGCCTATGAGGTCTGTTGCTGTAAAGCTCTAAAGCTTTTAAAACTTTTTCAATTGATGTGATCCTTCAATTTTTTTAATAGCACTGTCTTGCTTTACTTTCATATTTGTTGCTTCTCCTCAAACTATGAAGAATTTGATTGGGTTCAGTAAGTACCAGTGTGGTACTTCAGTTTGTGTGTTGTTTGACCCTGACTGGACATAAGGGCATGCAAAAGGACAGGGAGAGATCACTCACCAAATACCACCACAGGCAAAACAGGCTTAGCTTAGAAAAATTAGTTTAATTTATTACCACCCAAATCAGAGTAGGGTAATGAGTCCAAATCTTAAAATGCTTTCCCCTTGCCTGTCTTTTTCACTCTTGATTTTGTCTACCTCATCCCTTTCTGCGGTGCAGGAGGACAGGGGAATGGGAGTTGCAATCCATCCATCACATATTGTCTCTGCCACTCCTTTCCCTTCAGGGAGAGGCCTTCTCACACTCCCTCTGCTCCAGAGAGTCCTCCACGAACTTCTGCAATATACGTCCTTCCCACAGGCTACAGTTCTGTACAAACTTCTCCACTGTGGGTCTGTTCCATGGGATCACAAATCCTGACAGCAAATCTGCTCCAGCATGGGCTCCTATCTCCAAAGGCCCACGGGTCTTTCCAGGAACCTGGTCCAGTTCAGGCTTCCCATGGGGTCACAGTCTCCTTTGGGCATCCCCGTGCTCCAGGGTGGAGTCCTCCAGGGGCTGCAGGTGAATCTCTGCTCTCCCATGGACATTCATGGGCTGCTTCACCATGGTTTTCACCACTCTTCTCTGGTGTCTAGAGCATCTCCTCCTCCTCATTTTTCACTGGCCTTGATGTCTGCAGGGCTGTTTCTCTCACATATTCTCACTCCTCTCTTCTCTGACTGCAGTTACACTGCAGCTTTCTCCATCTCTTCTTAAATATGTTATCAGAGAACCATATTATTTAAGAATGTAAAAATAAATGAATACTGTGAAAATACTAAATACTGTTAAATACTGTTAAAGCTGCACCCTTTCAAACCACAGAACTGTAACATACCAGGTTGGAAGGAAACTTAAGGATCATCTGGTCCAAACTTTCATGGCAAAAGTACAGTTGAGACAAGATGGTCCAGCACCCTGTCCAGCCAAATCCTGGGTTGTGTTGGCTCTTTCAATACATGTACAATATTTCCACTCACTTTTACATGTTTGCATTTCAATGGTTAAAAATTGATATGCATTCTTTGGAAGGAAATATGAAAAAAGAAGGGTTTTTGAGTTTTGGAAATGTATTAAACTTGTGTGCTCAAATGCCTCATTCAGAATTGACCCTTACAAAATAGTCCACAAGTTTTTGTTTTCCAAAACACTTAGCAAAAGCCCTTGAAGTATGCTATTGCTTAATTTGCATATATAAACATGCCTAGAGGCAGACTTAATTTAATCCTGCGTATTTCTGATTATTCCTTTTCACCTCACCTTCATTTAGTATAGGTACAAATGCTGGCAGAACTGCACTGCAGGAAAAGCTTATTTACCCTCAACATTAAGACAAAAAAACAACTCCCTGAAGCAGTTAAAGCTGGCAAAGTGGGTTCTTTAAGGGGTTTTCTTTCTTTTTTTCTGTGGTTTTTTTTTTAATGTTTCTCTATTTTCTCTTCAGAAACCATTTAAATTTTTTAACTGAATACTGAAAAGTTACTTAACTGTATTTGCCATAAATCAGTAAAGGCATCAACCAGTAGAGCACTAGAAGTATGAGCTAGTTTAAATGATATAATATGTCTCCAGGACAACTACAGTACTTATTTATTCTCTGCAAAGGTAGCTTGATATCATGTTTTTTATACATTTCCCAAAGCCCTGATATTAGAATCTGACTGCATGAAGTTAAACCACCTTCACCACAAACAAGTAATTAACAAAAACCACAATCTCAAACATCATTTATTGCTTTCACAGCAGCAGATAGAAAAGCTATGGGGAAAAGAGGGCAGTCTAGAGACACTGGAAGTAGAAGACAAGTATTAAGTGTCCAGAATCAAATTAGTTGTCTAAGACTATGTCTACATTTGTAGTCTGGATGGGAGCAGTAATGAGCTTTTGAAGAAAATCCCTTCACTTACTATGTGCTGAGTTAGCTCTCAAAGCTGCTTTGGACCACATAGTCACATACACCCCACCCACACACCCACCCCCTTCCAGAGGAAATTAAACCAATAAATGCCTGCACTCAGTGAACATCAAAGTACTTCTCATCTATCATGCAAGTGTACTTGAGTCTTCGAAAACTCTGGACTTCAAAAACTGCTTTTCTTTTATATAGAGAGCAAATGCCCTCATATATGCTTTCAGCCCTCAAGTCTTTGAGGTGCCACTAATCCTTCCTCATCTACCTATTTTATTCAGAGCTCATTTTCAACCATCCCTCCCAGGAACTGATCAGATTTATGATCTGCAGAAACCCTGTTCTTCAGGAGCTGTAATCTGTGGAAAAGATGACATTAGAAAGTTAATGTGTTGTGTCTTCAAAGATACTTAAGGATTGATAGGCTTATTCTTCTGCTCTCCTCTGATGAAGAGGTTTTGCAGCATCTGTGTGCTCCCTGCTGATTTGTCCCCATGTTACAAGAAAATGGAGGCAGATTTGGACCAGAAAAGCCATCCTGAGTCCCTTGTAGTGCCCCAGTACCCAGGTGGTGACTTGGGTGCAGGAGAAGACAGAGAGGAGGGAAACAGCTGAGCTTGTCATCACAGCTGCCATCCAGGATGTTCAGCAGGATTAATAGTTTGGGGTCCACATAGAGATCAGATGGAAACTCAGGAGCAGGGTGTACTGGATAGGTGACAATGGTGGTGACAGAGCTGCCAAACCATGCTTCCAGGTAACAATAATAAGACCACAATAGGAAGAAGTGAAGATCAACCTGATTCAGCTAATATGCAGTTCCAGACTACAGAGCCTTACAAGTCCTTTAGGTATTCAGATCTCCTGGAGGAGAGGGACTGCTAGATCTGGAAAGCAGGGCAATTGCTAAGGTTCTTTCATTCTTAGCACCGCTGCAAGTGTATTGTTTGTTGCTTTAGTTAGACCATACGGGCAAGATTTTCCAGTTAGTTTCCAGGGAATCATGTTGGCTAGCATGATGATGATGATGATGATGATGATTTTGGCCATCACATTTTTCTCCCAGATTTCTGCTTCTGTTCCTGGCTTTTACTAATTTAATGCCATGTTAACCATTTTCCTCTACCATTCATACATCTATTCTTGTCAGATGACAGTCTCAGAACCCAGTGGCACAGGGGCAAACAGCATCTGCCACAAAGCAGAAGAGCACCACCAAAATGTCATAGATGTTGTCGTTCTAGCCCAGGAAGAAAGCACCAGTTTCTCATTTGAGTTTAAGTTACCTTATACCAGCCATCCACTCTGTTTCAGGAAAGAGTGTGTCCTGTGGCCTGGGTGTTCAGATTAAATCTCCCACAGCCTGTCTAGGGTGCCTCGTGCTGAGTACTGCCACACCTAGTGGGAAGATGGAGGAGACAGCGCATTGCACCACTTGAAAATTTCACAGGATCTGATTTAAAGATTTGGCACATTAGTATTTTTATAGGCAATGGAGTTGGGGACAACAGACGTGTCTCTTGATCTGCTGTCATCATCTTCATGACACAGGAGAAAATAGAATGTAAGGCATCCAGAGAGATTCTCTAAAGAGCCCATACTCAAAGAAGCAAAGGTTTATAATATGATAGCTCTTCTGAAAGCTTTGAATTATATGTATAGCTGGGACTTACCACATAGGAGACCAAACTAAAACTAATGTGAAGTTAAATCTTCCAACAGGATATGATGGATATAAAATGAGACCCAACATAAACATTTACCTACCAATAGATTTGCTTGGTGCCAAAATATTTTTTAAAACAAATATAGCCTATACCAATCACAGTTTTCTTCCACCAATTCATTTTCCATAATGATTACACTAATTTTGTTAGTACTTCAAGAGTAAATCTCCAGTTCTGTGATTCTTTCTACAATCCTCCCTTAATTTTGCCATATCATTCCTGCCTAATCCATCATATTCAATGCTTGCAAATATGCAGATTATATAACTACTATACTGATATTCAGTATTGCCCTGTTCAGACAATGTATTAGCACCTTTGGTTAGTGTCACACTGGGAACATTCTGTTAACTTTTTCCTGTCATTTCCAAGTTCTTTTGAGGAACAATGTGTGGAGTTCCCTGTCACGAACTATAGCTTACACATTACTAGATATATACTGGATAATTTTCTTTCCTCATTAATTTATGGGTATAGATCAGTGTACATGAATCAGCAGCGTTCTTCATCTCCTTAGAATAATAACTTCTATCATGCAACTAAAAGGCCAAAACTCATTCAGATAAGGAACTCAGAAGAAATATTTCCACTAAAAGTCCTATGTTTACTATGCTACTTCTGAGATGCCATATAGATGTAATTTGACTGTTCTGATTTCTCATCATAGTTCCTCAATAAATGTCTGATCATGTTCCTCCTTGTGCATATGAATGTACATATATATACCTTTTTGCTACTGCTACAGATTTACTGGCCATGTATATAAACAATGAACTGACGCTAATATGGATTATAATTCACTCCTTGTATGCTGCTTTCAGTGGTCTTTGAATTAGACTGCTGGCATTGGAGATTTACTGAAGGAATTTGCAATTTAATAAGAATTCTGTGAAATTCCCCCCAAGCCCAGTTGGGATAAAATCTATATTTCTAATTCTATAGAACAAAAAAAACCCCAAAAAACCAAAAAAACCAAAAAAACCCAAAAAACCCCACAAAACCCAAAAAAACCCCCCGAAAACTTCAGGATGTTGTTGACTTATTTTCTCCAGACCCAGTTCTTCTCTTGGAAGTCTGTTGCAACTTTTTCCAGGAGGTTTACCCAAAGATTACGCAGATGGTTGACAGTCTCTAAATTTCAAGTAACTGGAGACAGGGAGATGATAAGACAGAATCATACCTATATGCATGGTACATTGTTATTTAGCTGTTTGGTAAACAAACCTGTACTGATGTACAGTCTCCTTGCTGAAATTTAATAGATTTCTTTTGGCTCAGTTGTCAGCTTTTTAAAGGTCCCTCAGGACATTAGCTCTGGCATTTGGTCTATCAGTCACTCCCCTTACACAGTAATATTCACGCATTTGCTGAGAGTGAATTCTATGTTATCATCCAGATCATTAAGATATTGAACACTTAAAAAACCCCAGTATTTCCTAGTTTTGACCCTTGAGGTATTCAATTTGTTCAGGCCACTGCTGATGTCAAACCAGCGATCACTGATCGCCACTGATCTGGTGGCTCAGTCAATTTTTACACGATCATTTATCTTTAGTTGTTAAATGAATTTGTCTAATTTTATGAATATATATTGTAGTTTATGTAGATCTTGGGGTTACACCTGATCAATTCTGTGATAACTCCTCACACGCACTGCTTTCTTGTCCTCAGTCACTTCTAAGCATCAATATACTGTTGAAACAGCACTGCCAGAGCCTCTGCAACTGAAGGCTCACAAGAGGTTTCATTATTGAGAGGTCCAGTGGAGAGATTTTTCTTTAGGGGGTACAAATAGGAGGACAGATATATTACTTTTAAATGGGTGGTGCACTGTAGATGTTGACTATGTATGAAAAGGGTAATATCATGATATTCTGAATAAAACTACAGCCTTGAGTGGAGTGCAATGACTCTCCCCTCAAGCACCCTCCCTTGGCAAATTAGCAGTTAGATGAGTTAGATGAGGATAAAACAGAATATATCCTCTTGTCAAATGATGAAAACATGCACCTTCCTTCAAGTCATTACAATTCTCTAAGTCTGCATTCTTTCTCATCTCTGTACTGCTTTTCTTCTCTTCTTGTATAAAGGACATTCCTGTCATTATCAGCACACCATCCAGCCTTAGGCAGTTATGATTACCATACACTCAAGAAGAAGAATCTTCTCTAATTACCAATACCTATGACTTTCTCACTGTTCATCAAGGGCAAATTGTGATACTATCCTTGAATTTGTATAAAACACATAACATGCACTAATGCTGAGGTATTTATTGGAAGACTAGATCTCTACATCAGATACGTGAAAAAGGGAACAAAAAAGGGAAAAGATATAAACTGAATTGTACACTACAAGTATAATTTTTGGGAATTTTTTTTTTTGATGAAACGGGAAAATCCTTGCTGTTTTGGAAATTATTAAAAAATTTTCATTTAAAAATGACAAAATATAAGAATAGAACCCCTATTTCTTTTCTTCTTCTTCTACTGTTTCTTCCTTCCTCATTTTGACCCTAAATACTAGGCCTGTGCAGCAGTCCTCAATCCTCCAAAGAGATAGTGCGGTATAAAAGCCAAATCTCTGTATGACACCAGCTGTGCAACCAGTGACTGATCTGCAGTACCCATTTGCTCTTAATCAACCTTTTCTCTTTAACCATTGGGACTGAGGAGAAACAGTGTGGGCTGTTATGCCCCTCACTCTCACACCCAGAGCTGTGAAACAACTCTTGATGTGGTTGACATCTACCCTCACAGTACCACCGATGTCCATGTGCGTGAACACCAGCAGAAAATAATCCAAGGTCTGGACAAATCTCGTAAGTCTCTCCATATCATCTGCTGTCTGGGCCTCAGGCAAGTGACAAGTGTCCTTAGACAGCAAACATGGCTGGCAGATGGGGGCCTCCATTTGCCTTGGGAGAGTCTCCAACTATTGATGCCCGCTGCTTTCCTTTGATGTTGACTTGGATTTCAGGCTTGGCTGGCTCTGGCACCACTTTTGAACCTTCTTCCCTCACAGTCTACCAGGGCAGTGAAGCTGCTCTGAAGCTGCAGGTCTGTCTTTCTCCCTCTCTTTCTCTAGAGTAAAATCAGTCAACTTACAGGTCTGGGTGTGGCTCTTCCTCCAGTTTATCTATCTGCATACATCTGCATATTCCAGCTTTACACCCCTGCATCTAGATAAAGATAAACAAGTAATGGTTTGATATCAAGATTGGTTTTGTAGATCTTGTAGGCTTTTTTGGTATGTTACTTTTAAACTGAGCAAGTTAAAATATAGAATCTTCCTGAAGGACTGCTGATTTTACAGACTTAGCAGGTGACTTGCTTTTCCTCCTTGGAATGAAAGAAATCAATGATACAAAATAGGTGAGCACACAATATTTAGTTGAAAAGAGAACAAAAGCTAAATTTTTCCATCATGAATGTTCATGAATTGAAATGAAGTGCTACCAATCAGAAAAAAAAAATACAAAAAGACTTTGAAGAACTCTATATATGAAAACTATCACTATTTTTGAAATATATGGATTTATTAAATATTTTAAACATCATTTTAAGTCTAACTGCTGTCTCACAAGCCCACAATTTTCTCACTTTTTGGAAATTTAGGATAGGGTAAAACAAGATTATTGACCACTCCAGGAACACACCCAAATGAGAGGATGTTGTTTTAGTTTCCACATGCCAGAATGTTACAGTTACTGCTTCAATTCTATACAGAGTCAATAAATTCTTATTTTTTCCTTCTTGAATGTGCATACATTTGTATACAAGGAAGATCAGGGAATTTCAAAGGTGGTTTACATCTAAGCTTTCTAGCATTCTTTTCCTCTAGCTCTTTGTTAAATTCACATTAAATGCAAAGGAAATTGCTAGAACAAATAAACCTATCAGTGAAAAATTGTTTTATCATATATTCCAAACAAGAGACAAGAAACCCCCCCCCCAACTGTATGATTAATATATGTTGTACCTCAATTTACAGAAAAAAAGTCAAAGCTCTAGGACGTTTGCACTGTAATAAACTAAACTAATCATAGAGTGCAGTTACAATAGCCTGCATACAGGAGAGATTTCCATTGGACTACTGAGATACAAGAAGAGAAAGAAAAATAAAAAGAGAGATAATGAGTGTATTTAATTAAACTGTAAACACAGAAAAGAATGAAAAAAACAGCTGAGGAAATATCTGAAAGAAAATGAAAGTATTCTTTTAAGTATAAATCTTAATAAAAGTTATGAGAGTGGATAAAATACAAATCTAGCATCAGGAGAAGACAAAAATCAATCTGTATTTTATAACAAGAATTCAACAGATTCAGAAGTTTTCTGCTAATACTCTAATATGATTGAATGAACCCCATTTCAGAATTACTCAGGTTCTCTACTATTTTTCAAATTTTGCTTTTAATGAAGTTTTAAGTGTTTATTATCCGGTTACTTCGGAGCTCACACTTGAGAATTTTTATGTGCCTGTTGGCAGGAAAAATAGAGAACAGCTTTTGGGGGAGCATGTTAAAGTTGGTGCAGTTTTGTAGAGTTTCGGGAAAAAAAATATCTGACCTGGATCTTTTTTCCTGGATTTTTTTCTTAATCCTTGCCTCTCCAATATAGAAAGTTTTGGACTCATTCATAGACAGAAAAACAAACAGTGGGAATTTTTGAGAGATAACCCAGGTAAATTAGAGTGATCAAGGTTACAAAACATTTTTTTTCTTTGGAATTAATCTCATTCCTGCAATAACAGTTTTAGGAAGAATTGGGTTTTTTTTGGCTAAAATTCCTTTATCACTACTGCTCTTGAATATTATTTTGCAGGAAGGGGTGAACTACACTATATCATGTCCCATACTGAATTATGGGACAAAAAGCTTGGGGGGGGGGGGAGAAGGAAATTTGTAGTTTAACTTTTATTTGGTCTTTTCCAATGTCTGTAGGACACTACAGACTTCTCAAAAAGTGCTGAAGTATTTATCTTTAACAATTCTTCCATAAAAGAAAATTCTTCTTATAAAAGCCACTTTATTATTTCTTTTTGCTTCCAGAACACAAAGTCTGATGCTTTGGATTAAAGATTAATAAAAGAAAACTACAGGTCTTCTACAATTTGACCTTTATTCTAAAAAGAAATATTTTCCTACATGTTAAACCCAGCAGTCCCATTTTCATTTGAACTCACTGTCATTCATGAACACTTACAGCTGGTTCTGAGGTTTATGTACTAGTGAACCCCAGAATTAACTTAGTTCGTCATCCATAATCTAACCACTCTGACATCAGGAAAAAGACAGTATATGGGAAGATTTTCAAGCTACTCTTTCTGTTCCTGACTTGAACAAATTTAGTTCAAATTCTTGTTACTGGAATTTTTATCCTGTCCTTAATTTTTTAGGAAATCATACATCACACAGAGAGACTGTCTCTACAATAGCTTGATCATGAGCTATTAATGAAAGAAAATTTATTCAAGATAAAATCAACACAACTTTGAAGCTTCCATAGTAAATATCACAAACCTAAAGCCAAAGAAATTAACAGTTAACTGCCATCAAAAATAAAAATATTACTCATGTTTTTAAATACTGTATATAAGTAAAAATGGGACAGAGGAGTTTAACATTAAAAAGGGTCTTACCTCCTCCCTCTTTAATGTATATTGGTATTTGCTGTTCTAACTGGCAAACAAACTTTCAGACCATGCAAACACCAAATGCATCACAAACACACAATTTTTTACAAAACCAGGGCTCAAGGAAAGGCAGTGAGTAAGAAGGATCCATCTTTTTTTCTCAGGCAAAACAACCTTCTAATACCCAACTGAAAAGGCTCTTTGTAGCATTGAAAATTATAATGACTGGCTTGTGAAATTAATGACAGAATTTAAAATAGATTTCTTCAAGGTTAATGAATTCAAATTCCCATATCCAAAACCTTCCAGGCTGTAAAATTCTCCCACTTTGAACCATTATTGGTGTGATATTTCTAAATGTTCACATCAGCACAAAATGCTGCATTATATATTTCAAAAATATATATATATTTTTCTGTGATATGTAATATACAAAGAACAGTCTCTGTAGCAGCCTGGAGGCAAAATTTCAAGGTTTAAAAGCAGTCTCTAGAGAAGTTTAAAAAGATGACAAAGTAAATTAAGTTATAAGAAATCCTTTATTTTTATGAAGAGGGAGCATATTAGGAATTTTATTAACAGTCAGTGCTGTAGTGAGCGTTTCTCCTTTGCAATTTAAAAATTCTGACTTCTTTGCAAATTAAGCACTACAGTTCAAATAACTGAGATGCTCCTTAGAGGAACACTATATAGGGCTTTCAGTCTCTGTTGAAAAAGGACATGTACCTTAATTTAGAGGCTGAAGCCTACTCCAAACTGTTTTATTACTTAGACCTTGATAAATACCTTACAACAAGATTTTATTATTAGCAGAAAGCAAGACATTTCAGACAATGAATAAAATTGCCTACTGAACTCAAAGTAGGCTGCATCTCTGAAACAATCAGTTCCAAATGCAGAACAGAATGTACACTGATAAATGAAGCAGTCAGAGACTGTCACTAGTGCCTCTAACTGAATGACAAAGCACAAGAAACCTTACACAGATGTTGAAATTATGAGGGAGCAAAGCAGGTGCTTCAATTCTATTTACTAAAAATAGAACAATCATCAAGTTACAAAAGGAGCCTACATTTCATATGTCAAGCTCAACCTGTGCTGTGCTGTGCAATACTACACTGTTTTATGATGAGCTTAGTACTTCACATTTTGGTCCATAATGATGCATGTGCTCTAGATTTTACAGATATGGGAAAGATTTACACTACATTAAATTAGTCTTCCTAAAGGATTTTTGAAAAAAATAATCATTATATTAAAATATTTTTAATATGCTGACAAATATTAAGTTTTTTTACCCTTTTAACATTCCAATATATTTTTCTCTGCTAAACATTAGTAATATCTAGAATAAAACATTTTGGTTATTCTGACATTTTAAAACAAGATAAAATCAGTATTTAAATATTAACCAGGGAGACATTGTAGTCACAATCATAACTTTTGTACTGGTCTATTAGCATTAGGGAGAGCATTGCTTGCAGGTTGAGGGAGGTGATCCTGCCCCTCTACCCAGCCCTGGTGAGGGGCATCTGGAGGGCTGTGTCCAGTTCTGGGCTAAAAGAGAGATATGGAGCTCCTGGAACAGGTCCAGAGGAGGGGGACAAAGATGATGAAGGGACTGGAGCATCTCTGTCACGAGGACAGGCTGAGGGAGCTGGGCCTGTTCAGCCTCAAGAAGACACAAATGAGAGTGGAGCTCATCAATGTATGCCAGTACCTGAAGGGAGGGTGGCAGGAGGATGGAGCCAGGCTCTGCTCAGTGGTGCCAAGCAACAGGACAGGAGACAATGGGCAGAAACTGATGCCCAGAAGTTCCACCTGGACATGAGGAAGAACTTTGCTGTGCAGTGACCACAGACGGAACAGGTTGCCCAGAGATGCTGTAGAGACTCCCTCAGTGGACATATTTGGAACCATCTGGACCCAATCCTGCGCCACATGCTCTAGGATGGCCCTGCTTGAGCAGGGAGGTTGGATCAGATAACCCACTGCATCAGTCCTTCCCAATCTTACCCATGATTCTGAGATTCTGTACTTTTGAAGTGATAAACATAAGAATATGAAAATGTTGCTATGCTTTAATAATTGAATAAATATATACTTATATCTGGGGGTTTTTAGCTTAAAATTGTATTAATTGTTTTAAAAGAAGCAAAGCTACTGAGCCAGAAGTTAATTGGACTTGTCTAAGAAATAAGCTAAATTCAGTAAATAATTTTAGCTGACCTCCTTTAAAAATTAGGGTAACATTCTGAAAATTTCAAAATATTTTACTTTCTCAATAGAGTGACTCCATTTGGAAATGCCAGTATGTTTTATTTTTGCATCCTGAAAATGAATCTTTTTTATGTTTTTACTTTATTCTCTATAGATATAAAACAAACAAGAACACAAGAAGAAAAATAATGGGCTAAATAACTTCTGAAATATTTTGTTCTATAGAAAATAGATTATAGAATATACAATTGTTGTTAAAAATAAATTCATTCATGTAGAACGTGATGTGTGTCTGAAGCAATTAAGAGATTATTTAGAAATATATTTTTGGTAATGGGTTTTTAGAATTATTCTGGCCTGTACTCTGATCAATAATCCCTTATATTTTACACTACAGCTGATCATAGGATTGGAATGGTTTACCATGGTTATCAAAGCAATTGTCAGTGATGGAAGTAGAAAAAATATAAATTTCTTCAAAGATCTTTGCTTATTATTTTTTTATCAATAAAGGTATAAAAAAAATAGAGGCAATATACATAATCAAACCCTAAACACGGTTTAGTAGATATTCTTATTTGGTTTTATAAACTTCTTTATTATCTCCTCAGCTGTAACATGAAAATACAGTCAAATTCCCACAGGTTAATTGGTACCCTGACAGCACAAAGGCAATAACCACAGATCTGTAGAAGCCAAACACTAGCTTATTATCAAGCTTCTTCAGGAATTCCCTCCCTACTAGCAAAATAATTCCTCCTTTGTTATGAATACCTACTCCTACTCCTCTATGAAACTCTTTCCTGTGAAACAGACCTGTCTCCTATTCTTACACTGGAGGCAGGCTTGCTGGTCTTGTCCTTCTTTTCTGAAGATAATGGCTGAACCAAAGCAACACTCAGGAGAGAAGTGTACAGTTTTGTTAGAAAAAAGCTACTGGATATTATTCAAAAAGATCTACCCAACTACCAGCTCAGAAGAAAGAAAAGTTTATATAAAGCTCCTGAAAGTGTCTATGTCTCTTTGTTCAGATTTACGTGTCAGGAACTTCCAGTTACTGAGAACTTGGGCTTCCTGCTCAGTAAACTTAAGGAAATGGTGACTAAACGAAAAAGATACTGATTTCTCTGTTGGAGCTAGAATCTTTATAAACTAAGGCAGTATATTTTTTGTGTTGTGGACATGCTATAAGTTCCATTTATTCCATTAAATAATTCCATTAAGTTCCTTAAAGAACATCTGTAAAACTTCTGTTTCTTCAGTTACCTACAACATAGTTCTCATTTCTCTTTCCTCTCTGAAGGATGAGATTGCCCTCATCAATATAACAAAAGTGCACCTTGCATGTCAAATAACCTTGCATCTGGATAGGTCAAACTGGCACAGAGACACCACCTGCTGCTTTTTTATAGACTTGCTCAGTACAGAAGGTCACAACTACTTTTCAGGTGAATTGAACCCTAAGGACTCAGTAAGAATTTTTACCTTTACTCTGTCTTGAAAGGAGATGAGATGCAGATAGTGGGGGAGCAATTTTAATTTGTGCAGGACTCTTTCAGAAAAAAAAAGAGACCTTCAGCAATGATTATTAATGCAGTATTAATTAACCAATTTGAAGCCTATTTTACAATTCTATCTGTTTTAACATTAAGCAGGGTTTCCAACTTTTGTTTCAAAAACTACTCTGAATTTAATTTGCTACAGGCATTCCTTTTCTATAGTTTAACTGCCCTTCCTGCTATAAGTACCTTGTGAACAGGTATTTACATATCTTTAAAGAGACCCTAACAACTTTCTACTTCACCTACCAGTTTTATGATGTTGTAAACTGTACATTGCTATGAAATTCAGTATTTGAGAAAGCAAAAATTGAAACAAATTATTGATGAACTACAACCTGACAATGGCAAAAAGAAGTATATTGTGACTTCTATAGCTGGCTATAAAATGTCTGAACACAGTGTCCTACACCTCACTCTAACCTGTTTGCTTGTCTCAAAGTTTCTATGTGCTTAAGGGCAATCCCTTTGGGAAGAATTGCTGTTTATACCAGGTTTCTTAAAATTCTGCGATCTTTTCTCACTAAGATATCTTTAAAAGATATTTAATATACTATTGTTGGAAATGATACAACTTTAAATTATTTTTTTAGCTTCAGTTTCTTTTCCCAGGGGGCAGGGAATTGAAGTTTCTCTTCAAAAGACTCTGTTTACTGAAGATTTGAGTTTCCCTGGGTGAGGCTTGATGAGCCTCAATCGACAAAAAGAAGATTCCAGTACTCTGAGAGTTTACATCTACAGATTGTGAGTAGCCAGAGGATAGAGAGGAGATAAAGAGACACTAACAACCCCCCTGGTGCAGCCAGAGACACCTGGTCTGGGAAAAGATCAGTAAGAGAACCAAAGAATGAGGACCAATTTAGCATTGAAGGTGAAGGGATCAATAACCAATAGGAGATCAAATATTAAGAATTGTGTAGTAGAGAACAAATGAATGAGAATTTCTTTGGGCTTTTCATTTATAAACATGAGAATAGTTTGGTAGAGAACCATATGTGATGGAATGATTTCCACTGCACAACATGGGCATGTGTGGCTGGAATGATTTCCTTTGCACATGCTGGTCAGAATAAAGTAATGCCGAATTCTATAACACTTAAAAAATGTGGTGGAGAGTTTCTGTTTCTCCTGCAGTTTCAGTGACATTATTTTATTGCATTATTTATGACATGAATGAAACCCCAGTTTATTCTGTTTCTCCTCTCCGTTCCTTTTCCCCTCAATATGAACTTAGAGGTAATAGAATCATGGAACAGTAGAACAATGTCATGGTTACAAAGAACAAGCTGCAGTTTACCCTGGAGGTCCCTGAATCTGCATGGAGTGAAAAAGTACAGTCTGTGAAACATGTTAGGGATGAGAGAACTTCATGGAGAAAACAGAGTGGATATTTAATCTTTTACAAGACTAAATTTTGGAGAGAAGTCAGAGTGTGACTTGCTCAGATAACATTGAAAAGGCTCTTACTTCTTGCCTGTTTTTTGGCATAATGAAGAAATATCAAAAAAAGAAGGGACCAAGAAGAATCAAATCTTGACACTATTGCTATGCAAAAGCATGTCTCCAAAATGGATGTGACATGGAAATTTAAAACTCTCATAAAGGTCCATAAAACTCAGTGATCATACTCACTAGTATATTAGAAAGCCTTAAAAGAATTTGATACGTCTTTCATAATCAGGCTTTTATATATGAAGAGTAATTTAACTGTCTTCACAGCAGTTCTCCCTCCCAAAATGATGACAGAAAGAATACATTAGGTATACTTTTACAATATTCTTTCTTTAGCAAAAATCACTTAGAGCTGCAACTGTTTAACACCTCCAAAGAGCAGCTTATTAAAGCATACAGTGCCACAATAAATTACAACTAATGAAAGTATTGGAAAGTGCCCAAAGATGTGAAAAAAATAAAGATGCTTCCTAGTTAAAAAACCCCAAAACCCCCCCCAAAAAAAAAAAAAGAGAGAGAGAAAACAATATGACGATATGCTAACAAATAAAAATCTTGGTTTTTAAAATGGGAGAATAACATCTAATGCAGTAGAAAAATAAGACATATTTTTTAGATTGATCAGTTTGAAGAAGGACCTGCTATAATTTCACATTCAAAGATCACTGAATGCTCTAAAAGAGAGTGAATTTTCCAAGAACTGAGAAAACAATTATTTTCCAATGTTCTTCTCACTACTTTAAACCATCCAGTGAAATTTTAGACAAATGCATTCTTGCATTTGTTTTTGATATGGAGACATTTGAAATTTTTCCTAATTTTTCATATTTCCTTGAGATATTTCTTTAAACCATTATTGGAATGGTTACAACTTCAAAACAATAAGAAGAATAAGAAGGTCTACTGTCCCTTCTGTATCTAATTGCCTCTAAACTTCCATGGCTTATGAATCACCAAATGACCAGCTCTGCTTAGAGAAACATTTAGTTTGTCCCCTTGTCCCACACTCAGACATATATGCACACACTCCATACACCATTTCAGAAGCTCTGCACTAGCTCTTTCATTAATACTAATGATTAGCTGCTATTATGATGCAGTAAAAAGCAATAACATGCTTTTCAGATGTTATTTCCATTCTAATATTGTTTCTTAAAAAAGCTAGTCTTGTTAAGATTATTAAATGTATGAAGGTCTAAATTAGTGAGCTGCGTAAATAGGTGTAGTATAAAAGAAGCAGATGACTTGTCACCCTTTCTTGGTTTCTTTTTTCCTACAGTATGATAAATTAACATCTCATTTGCTTTGCAATTAACTACTGCTAAAAAAAAAGAAGAAAAGAAAGGCTTTCTGTAAGTATTTAGAAGATTCCTATTTCAGTATTATTTACTAGGAGAAAAATGCAGCCTAAAACCAGTTTCATAATTTTACCAATTTCATAATTTTAGCATATTGAAAGACCTACTGAGTTTTACACACACAACAGTCTCATTTCATAATGACTTTCCCAATATCTACAATTTTTTTCTCATACAGGCTGGAAATCCAAAACTAAATAGAATTAATAAAAAATATTTCTTCTTATTCTATGATGCTTCATTGCAATGTTTTCAAGATACGAACTGTAAAATGTACAAGCATAAACCCTGGAATGCATCAGGAAGGGTATTCTAGAGCATTAATATTAAGGCACATGCATACATCCTCCAAAATAAAATGTATAATAAAGTCACTCATAGTGCTGAAAGATTCCCTTGCATTCAAACTTAGACTTACAAGGATGGAGAGGAGATTGACTGGCTTGTCTTGTATCACTAAAAAAGTGGTCTGAAACAATAACCTTTACATGAAAAGAGGCATAAATAATTAGATAATTTTACATTTTTTGAGGAGATGAATAGAAATGCTACATTCAGCTTTTTCTGTTCTCTTTCAATAAATAATGCACTAAAAGAAACACTTTCACAGTTCAAATGTTTGCATATATATATATATATAAATATAAAATTTTAATCAGTTCCATTATTTTTAACAAATAACTTCAAATCACATTTCCAGTCACATACATAAATCACAAAACACAAAATGTACACAATGGTAGAAACATAACACCGACTTCTTACTGGTGATTCTTACTATTAACCAAGCCTGCAACTGTTCTTCAGTCAAGACTTTGTATTTCCTTCATTAGATCTTAGATGAACACCAGAATGACACCAACTGAAGCATTAACATTAATTAAATCAGTCTTTTGATAAGCTAGCTAATTTTGCCACCTCCAAAAGTGTTCTGAAACAAATTGTTTTTGTATTTAGTAATCCTGTGTTAGACACTCACAGACAAATCTTGAGCCACTGTATTTTTAAAGATATAAAATAAGCTTTTCTAATTGTTTTATCATTAGTATATTATAAAAACAATTAGTAACTAAAATGAATTAAGATCTTAAAATGCAATAAAATGATGGCATTTGTTTTTTTGTTTATGTTAAATTCCCTCGTGGACAATGCTGGCTTGTCCACATGCTACTGCTATAATTCCAAAAAGTTAGGGCTTTACACAATTTATTAGTCTTGTTTCCATAGCCAGACTAACCTTGCTTCTAAGTATATGCATACAGAATAAATTCTTTACTGTGAGTGTGGTGAGGCACTGGAAAGGCTGCACTGAGCAGCTGTCGATGCCTCATCCCTGGAAGTGCTCAAGGCCAGGCTGGATGGGGTCTTGAGCTATGTGGTCTCGTGGAAGATGTCCCAGACCATCATGGGGGCTTGGAACCAGATGATATTTAATGTCCCTTTAATGTCCCTTCCAACCAATGAAGATTGAATTGCACCCAAAAGATACATATAGTAACAGAGTTCATGAAAGGGTGCCGAAGAAAAAACTGGAGCTGAGATTCCCCTGCAGCCCCTGGTGCAGACCTTGGTGAGGCAGCTGTGCCCCTGCAGCCCCTGGAGGAACAGGGGGATGCAGGGACCCACCTGCAGCCTGTGGAGGAACAGGGGGATGCTGAGGTGAATTAATTCCTTGTTTTGCCCTTGGAGGAACAGGGGGATGCTGAGGGGGATGCTGAGGTCCACCTGCAGCCCATGGAGGAACAGGGGGATGCAGAGATCCACCTGCAGCCCATGGAGGACATCCGTGCTGGAGCAGGGTCCTGGCAGACCCATGGGGAGAGAAGTTCAACAGAAGCAGGTTTCCTGGTAGGACTTTTGTTATGTTTTCTCTCCCCTGTCCATATGAGAAGGCTTTGGTGAGTGACTGACATCTAAGAAGAGTCAACACACTATATCAATATTTTAAACAATCATTCTTTAGTGGGAAAGTAGAAAACAAAACCTGCCCAAAAAACCCAAAAGAATAATGAGCCAAATTATAATTATTGGGTTTTTTTTCTGTCTATTACCATTGACAGAAATAGTATCAGAAATGGTTTTTGTAACTTAAGATAGGATTGAGATTGTCAGGTGAAGTTGAAGGCCAGAGTCAGGAAAACAAGCAGTAGCATTATAAGTTATCATGTAGAATATTTCAGCAACCTATTTTGGAAACAGCATTGAATACAATATTTCAAAGAGGAGAGATCATCAGATGAATAATTTACTCTGTAATTTTAATACAGTCTCTGCTCAACAAGTGGCTAAGCAAAAAATCTTTAGATTAAATAAATTAGTTAGTGTGCTTAAAGGTCCTGATAAAAATCATAATTTTCTACACTACAGAAACTCCACACTCTGCTTAGTTTCCTATATCATATATGCAGCACAAAGGCTAAAGTCATAACCTCAAATTAAATTCTTCAATGTAAGGATACATAAATCATTTAGAAGCATGTTACCTCTAACATGACACATTTTATTTTCTCTTTTGAGCTAGATATGTGGTTTTATACTGTTTTAAGCCTTTGATCTTAAAAGTTTGTGTGTTTAATAAAATTTCAAGAATTTCATTATAGCGGATGGTCTAGGAGCATTTGAAACATGCCAATACATTTTCTTAAAATAATGTTAAATTCATCTAGCACTAGGAAGGGATCGAGTCTTAAAGGCTCACAAAATCAGAGTTGAAGAGGAAATTACCAGGATAAGCACAGGTAATTTATTAAAAAAGTATTTATAAGGCTACCTATAGATTTTCTTGGTTTCAGACTTCTCCAATTTAAAAGCTCACCCACTTCTACCTGATATAAATACATGTGCCGTAAAACTGGGAAGCATTTTCTTCCAACATGAGAAGAACTTCAGTTTTGACTTTTATCTTGTCTGAAAAATCTAGACACTGTTGTAGAATTATTTTGCCTGTTACTTTGAGAGGTGTGATATCTACACAGTATTAATCAATTTTTTTTATTATTATTATTCCAGACTGACTATGCTGGATGTTCTTGATTCTGTTTTGTTTTGCTCCCCCAAAACATGCTGTTCAAATTGAGCCATTCAAACTGGATACATTTCTCCACCAAAAACTGATGTATATGTTAGGAGAGCCATCAATGGCATCTAGATAGTCTAATATGTAAAGTACTGGGAAAGTTTAATTAATTGAAAAGACATTTTATTATGTTGATGGCTTGATTACATGCTTATAACAATTGAAAAGTCCCATGTAATTTTCCAAAGAAATAATAAAAAAAATGTAAAAAGCCTGAACTGTTAACCTCCCTTAAAAACCAAAAAATTTCTAGTTATTATCACAGACCTGGTTAAAGGATAATGCTGGTTAAACAATATTTTAATTGGTAAGCCAAAATTTGAGATATATCTTTGAAGTAAGATAACCTCATTAAAGTTACTTAATTGAGTCAATGTTAAGGATACAGTTCAGAGTGGCAGCCTTGACAAAGTCATATTTAGGAAGCTTTCTAAAAGAACATCTCTTTGTGGGGCTTTTTTTCAGATATCTTTTAATTTGAATACTTATGAATAAAATTGTGAAATTTTGCAGGAAGGTGTTGATATTTTTGAATCTTTGTCAGAAACCAGGCAGATTTCCCAAGATGAGGTTTCTTGCCAACAAGCCTATCTCTCTGGCAGTCTGAAAATGTCAACTATCTGCCATGAAACTGGATACCTCATCACCTGCTAGGGATATCTTTAGCCAGGATACTCCATGGAGAGAGGGTTTCTTTTTAGGATATGCAACGAATCTGAATCCTGAAGCTGAGTTGGCAGGAAGCTTTGCATTTCTGATGTTCTGGCATCATCTGCTTGAGTAAGATTTCTTTGGGCATAGACTCATTCAACTTTGTGATGGTTATCCAGAAGCTGAGACTTCAGATCTGCAGCAGGCATTTTATTTCCAAGTTAAAACCCCTAAATATCAGCTTTAAAAGTATGATAAAATAATTTACTACAATGTGAGAATTTAATGAAGAAATATATTTCTGAATCTTCTTTAATAAAATTTCTGAAGTTTTGAAGTGTTAAGAGGGACAACACAAATAATAAAGATGAAACTAATTTAAATCATCATAATAAAATTGTGTTTTGCCTTAGAAAATTTGAACTTACCTTGCTTGTTTCCCATTGGTGCACATAACTTTGCCCTTTCCACATACTGTGAGCCCATTTCAAAATATCTCCTCTTTGTGTTAACAAGATCAGAGAGCAGATCTCAACAGGTCAGATTTGCATTAACTTGAATAGAAAAATTGAACAGCCTCATTATCTATAAGCTTGGAAAGAGCACGAGGTTTAATTTTTACTCTTTTCTGGTAATACATTAATCTTTATTTATATATTTTCATATTTTCTTGAAGAAACTACTGTGTTTCAAGAAAAAGAGTTCTTAATGACTAGCTATTTTTAAAAAAAATATATTATAGTATGAATGCTTAAAAATTCTAGTGGTTGAGCCAGAAAAATACATTAGATTTCTAAAAAAAAACTAAAATAAAAGTCTCACAAAGCTTTCAAAGTGCTTTCTTTTCTTTTACCTCAGAAAATACCTAAAGTTTTATGTAAGTCAAATCATGGCTTACAGATTATGAGTTGTGGGAGAGGTTTTTTTTTTTTTATTTTATTTGTGTGTTTTGTTTTTCTGGTTAGTAAGTTCAATATTGCTTTAAAATTGGTTATTCTTCCATGTGTTTCAAATAAAAAACTCTCAGCAAATTCACATTCCTATAATTTTTTCTTTGTCATTCAAAAACATGTATCTCTGTGCAATTCCTGACGGGTTGTGCAAGCATTGTACTGTGTTGGCTTTGGCTGGGATAGCATTAATGTTCTTCACATAGCTGGTATGAGGATGTATTTTGGATTTGTGCTGAAAACAGTGCTGATGACACAGGGATGTTTTCATTATTTCTGAACAGCACTGACACAGAGTCAAGCCATTTTCTGCTTCTCATGCCACGACACCAGTGAGGAGACGGGATGCAAAGAAATTAGGAGGGGACACAGACAGGACAACTAATCCCAAATGCCCCTAGGGATATTCCATACCATATGATGTGCTCCGTACATAATGCTGGGTGCAAAAGAATTAAGGCTAACATGCTCAGAAAGATGATGTTTGTCTTCCCAGGACAGCATTACATGTGATGGAGCCCTGCTTTCCTGGAAATGGCTGAACACCTGTCTGACGGCGGGAAGTGGTGAATTAATTCCTTGTTTTGCTTTGCTTTCATGTGCAGCTTTTGCTTTACCTTTTAAACTGTTTTTATCTCAGCCCAAATGTTTCCTCACTTATTCTCATGATTCTCTCCCCTCTTCTCACCAGAAGGAAGTGACAGAGTGGTTGTGTGGTACTTAGTTGCTGGCTGGGGTTAAACCAGAACATGTATTTTTGTAAGTCTTACTGGAACTTAGAGAAACTATCCATTGGTTGTGATGACTGTGCTACAAACAAAATACATTTTGGTGGATTTTCAGTGAAATAGCTGTGATAAGATACTGAATATAGTATATTCACAATATTCAGTTTTCAAGTATGCTAGAAAATAGGGACACACACACACGCACCCACACCCCCAAACACAATGTCTCAAAAAGTGGAAATAAATTTGAAAAAGGAGCATACTAGAATGCAAATCTTGAATAATTTGTACAATTTTTTTTATAAATGTATTGCAAATACATGAGAATTGTGACTTGATAACAAAAGAGGCCATGAATCATCTATGGGGTGTATCAAAATTTATGGGATGGATTTTAGGAGTATATGTATATATGTAGTTCTTTATTTTAAAGAAGTTGGTGCAACACTTCAGACATAATTAATCTTGATGCCCAAGGTTTTTTGGTGTCTATCACATCTTGGACTGGGAATTTGCTATTTCGGCCTAAAGTATAAATTCAGTCCTAAGGCGACTATAACCTTCAAAGAGTGTTTAGGTGTCAATTATGCAATCCATCTGTTTCCAGACTCCCCATCTTTTCTACATATCCCAGAAAGAAAAATAGGTAAATCCAGGGAAGAGTTTCTCTTGTCTCAGTCTGTAACAATGTTTGCAGTGATTCTAATAGGGAAGGTAGACACATCCACCTGCAAAGGACAGAAATGTAGTTTGATATTGCATAGCTTTTGGTAATCCATTAGTCTAATGGGCTTAAAAATCATGCTTCTTCACAGTTGACTAAAGCAAGAGGAGAAAGGAAAAAAAAAAAAAAGAAGAAAGTATACTTTTGGTACCATTTCTATTTCTTTTTCCAAGGAGAGCTGCCTTGTCAGGCTTCCTGTCTTACCAATAGGTTTCTGATGTTGTACCTTTGCAGCGGGTCAGTATTTAGAGTTGAATAGTCTGCTGAACTATACCTGCTTAGTGTGATGGAATTTTTTGTCTCTTTACTGCTCTTATATTTTTAAACACAAATTATTGCACAAAAAATCCAGAATTCAGAAACAGAAGATATGGTTTGGAAGTTATGGGTTTGTAATTAAGAAAGGAATGAAAAGTTGAAGTACAGTGGAAAATTTTACCTCCTGTGTTCATACTAAGATTGACACATATCTTGGGCAGTGGAGTGGAGAAGGGCTACAGATTTTATCAGTAGCTGGAGTGACAACTCATTGCTTTGCTTCTGTTTTGTTAGGTATTGGATTTTTTCTTCTGGTCAGGTCTTAGAAGTGTGAACTGTGAAGAGACATTTTATGTTTTATTTATTAGGAATTAATTGGGTTTTATGTATTTGCCCTGCTCCAAGACACAGTCAATAACCCTACGTGTTTCTTCCCTGAAGTAATAGGGGAGAAATGGAAGAAAGAACTTGCTTAGCAATACTGAGGGGAAACAAAAAAAAAAAAAAATTAAAGTGACCTGACCAGCTAAAAACTGTTAAGGGTATTCAAAGCTATATACTTAAACACAGTGAAAGATTAATGTATTTCAATATATTTTATATGTGTATTAAATGCACACATATTAACATTTTCAATTAGCATAATCTTTTCAATCAAGGAAGCAATTATTACAGGTAAACACGAGTCCTGACAAAAGAAATAATTATTTTACAATGAAGATAGGTATAGGTTAACCTTTTAGATGCAGTTATGAAATACAGATGTTATAAAGAAAAAAGGAAAAGTAAAAAATATATTTCAAATTAAGACTATTACACCAAACATATTGTTAAATTGTTAAACTCCTATCTCTATAGGGAAATTTGCTTCTGAAATCCTCTCCTTTTTACAAGAGAAGAAGTTGCAATCCTTCATTAAAATTATGCCAACACTGATTTCTCTGAAAATTTTTAAAATTTCTATTACCTGAAAAATTATTTTGCCATAGATTTACAATTTTTTTCTCTATGTTCCTATTTAACAGACCTCTAGAGAAGTACACATTTCAGCATCAGTAACTACTCTTTTCTTTTTTTGCTGATGCTGCCTATCATAAAATAGACTACAATGAGATTAACTATTTAAAGAATAGTTATGATATTTTAAGTTTTGTTGCTGGATCTAACATTTTTTTGCTTACTTAATTAAGTTTCAAAAGACAAATATATTAACTTACTTCAAAGCATTCAGAAATTATCTACAGAATGTATCCTGAAAATGTTAAATAAGTTATAATTTTATCTCTTTAGACCACACTTGTTCTATAAAATTAGGAATATAATTCCTAAATATAAAATTTATCTGATAAATATTTTGTAAGTCCTGAGTAACACGCCAACCTTTAAATGCATTATCTAATCTTTTAAGAACTTTAAGGAATGAAAAAATGTATTTTATTGGTAAATCTCAGTACCTGTATCTGGTGCTATTATACTGGCTATGATGGCAACACAAATTTTGGTTATCTTTTTGCCATTCAAAAGTAGATGAATAAGGGCAAACCTATATGTTTCCTTTTCTCCTAGAGCCTTTTGTTGGTGGTGGTCTTTATAATAAGCATTATTCTTTCATTTTAACTTATCTTGAAATAAGAGGAGGATTCAAAAAGCATGATCTCTTATGTTTAGGTTCTTCAAACCTCCATCTTATTATTTCTTTACACTTTTTAAGCCTTTATTGATCTTACAAATTTTTGCCTCTGGAAAGTTCTTTTAAATTTATTTATTTAGGTCTCTGCAACTTGCATGCATTCATATCAACTCTCAGCATGGTTTTTGAAACAGCTCTTGCATCTGCCTCTTTCTGATCCAGCAACAGAAGGACTTGGTATCTGATTTCTGGCTTTATTATTATTAGCCAGAATTAAACCAGGTGGAGTAGGGTATGGTCTTATATAAACAGATTCTTCATATTTCCTTTATGAACAACTCATAGGTTTTCTGACATTCCCGCTTAATCACTCAAAAATTACTTTGGCTTAGATTAAGTAGGAAAAAAATTACACAGGTAATACAGCTTAGACATGACATTTATTAAGAGTACAGTACAAAATGTATTGCTCTGAAAACTGAACAAAAATTTAAGTTCTGTTACACAAAATTTTATACATAGATACATACCAACTGTCTCTGTCACAAAAAAAGTTTAAAAATTATAAACTTTTACTACCCAAAAGATTATAAACAGATAAATTAATCTCTCAAAAAAATGTAATCTAATACTTGGACTTTCCCAACCTAAATCAGTATGAACATTTCTACTTACAGAACTACATTTATGCCAGTAACAAGAATAGATTACACAAGTTAAGGAGAACTTTGTTTGAAGTCTTCTAATATTCATCAAAGTGAAAAGATTGACATGTTAAAAAAGTCTGTTAAATCTTTTAAACTGCCTACATAGTATCACATCATCTGCCCACTGCCTTCAATATCTGACCACTTATATAAACCAAATCATACCCAAATGAATAAAAACAATTGTTTTTATTCAAAACATAATAACAATTAATATTGAAGATGCATCAAGAAAATCATTGAAGAAGGACCTACAAAGGATAATGTGCTCTGTCACTTGCAAAATATTCCTAGGATCACTGATTGTTTTTAAAATTGAGTTTTTATTTCTCATTACTGTACTCTGATCTTAATTGGTAATAAATTAAATTTAGGTCAAGCTGATTTTGCCTGTGATGGTATTTGGTGAGTGATCTCACCCTGTCATTGTCTCAACCTATCAGACTTCAATTGTATTTTCTCTCAACTTTCCAGTTGAGGAGAAGGAGTGATAGAGTGGCTTTGGTGGGCACCCAGTAATACAGCCAGGGTCAACCCAGCACATGCTCATCCTGTTAACTTCCTTTTTTACTCTTTGAAAATACATATAAAGACACTAAATATAGTATATATAAGATTAGAGTAACATTTGACCATGAAAGGCAGGTGAAAAGTTGTGATTGTTGAGAATTTGAGAAAAACTGAAATGTGTTGAAATACACAAGAATCAGAAAAATATGTCTGGCCATATAGTGTGGAAAGAGCAGGTACTGATCCAAATGTTCAGAAAGAGTGTTCTGGCTGACTCAAATTTTTGCAAACACCTCTTGAAGAATTGTCAAAGGAAGCAGTCTCCAGATGGTTTGGCAAATATACCTGAATGTAAGAAGTCTGTTAAGAAATCTCAGAGTGAGCAATCACAGTGGCTATTAACCTCTAAACACTGAAGACACAGGTTTTTGACTCTCTGGGATTGACATACAGTCATGTTCTGCATCAATCAGAATCAATTTCTCTTTTCACAGTAAAGAGTTGAACTAAAAATACAGTTTTGGTGTTACCCATAGGTTAAAATTAAAAAACTTCAAAACTAAAAAAACCCTCAGAAATAAAACCCAACATTTGAGGTTAACATATATGGTAAAAAGAGACAAATAACATCAATAAACTATCTCTGTATTTCACTAGTTTGCAAAGACTCCGCTTCTGATGTTATTATTCAGGTCTCTAAAATCTTATGGTCTAGGACGTTGTCTCCGTTTGGGAGGAAGTGAGTTTTTTGGGAAGTTTTAGTTAAACCAATCAGTGGTCAGATTCGAATATTGACACCTGGTGTGACCACTGAAGACGTGAGTCACCTCTGAAGACACACGGGGTTAAAAGCAGAGATTTCCCAGAGTTTGCTCTCTTTCACCCGTGGTAGCCCAGGGAGCGGCACCGTCTCT
>VZSE01004120.1:776819-858039 GCA_013398275.1 Promerops cafer | reverse complement strand
GTTGGTAACTTGATCGGGACTCCAAGATTGTTTGTCTCACTGTGCTTTGGTGAATTTGGGTGGGAGGAGGAAGAATGGTTTAAAAGGTGTTCACTCTGTTTTCCTGTGTGGTTTTTTTTTGATGTTAGTTTGTAGTTTAATAAAATTATTGTTTTTCTCTCTTTTTCTAAGTTTAAGCCTGCTCTGCTCTGTTCCTGGTCACATCTCACAGCAGTTAGTTAAAGAAAACACATTTTCATGGGGGCACTGGCATTGGGCCAGCACCAAACCATGACAGACGTTAGACAGAGAGAGCAAAGGACATAAGCATATGACTGTCAGGCTTACAAATTTGAAACACAATTTATTCAGAGACTCAGTACTGAATAGTTCTTATTTAAGACAGTTTTTTATTGTCCAGCTCAGTGTATCAGAGTGTGTCTTTGGACTGTGTTGAACCTTGATGTGAGAAGAGTAAAAAAAAAAGAACACCTGATCATTTACAATAATCGAAACATATTTTCTCAAGAATGAAATTATTCAGATTCTGCGAAAAAGATTGCCTGTCAAAAAAATGGGCTTTGGAAGCCCAGAGATACTGTTTAATGGAGCAGTATTTTTCCCACTGACTGCTCATTGCCCCTTGGCATGGACTAATCAGATGTAGAGACAGGATGCTTGAATTTTAACATGATTCTGAGCCTTTTAAATTCACAATTAGTCATTGAACTGACACCAAGTATATCAATGCAGACAATTTATTTTGATATAAATCTGTCTGGAGACCTTCTTTCTAAAAGAGCTATGACTTGTAGCACAGTTAAATGTTCAAGTGGAAAGTGTGTATATATAAGAAAAGGAAGGATATGGTATTTACTTTCAGTGATCTGTAAAGAATAAGTTACAGTTTTTATACTCTGTGTGTGTGCACACTGAACTAACATCACCATAAAATTCCAAGGAAAGAGACTTTGGAACATCTCCTGTTGGAGTGCATCTCTGTGCCTACATCTGCAAATTCTAGAGTAAGTAGAGAAGATTGTATAGGGTTAGGAAACCTGGAAAAAATTTTAATGGAGTCAGTCTGGTTCTAAATAAAGTGAAGCAGGTCCAGAGGACATATTGAAATTTATTTCTGCTGTACTAGTTCTGTATTTTGATAGTGAACTAATATGAAGTGGAAGATTGAGTTCTATAAATAGTCTAAAAAATTTAGTTTTGTTTGGTTTTCATGCTGTTGGTTTTTTACATTTTTTTCAGTTTTTTTTTTTCCCCACCATTATATGTGAAAGAAGTCTATAATTTTCAAATACAAAACTTTATACAAATTCTGATAGATTTTAAATAATTGTTTCATGCCTTGCAGAAAATGTATTTAATATCAAAAGAAAAGTTGCTTTCCCCAGGAAATCTACATTTGTTAGAGTAAAAATTGTGCTGTGCTGGATAAGAATTACACCTGCTTTTGTGTTTTGATTATATAAATAGTATAGCTTTTCTTTAAATCTGTATAATTTAGATTTAAATCAATTTATGTTCACTTCTTTAATTAAAGATTTTTTCTCTTATATTTATGATTTACATAATATCTATACAGTAGCTTATAAATATTTGTTACTGATGTGATTTTATTACTTGGAAAACCTAAAATTATCATCACTTCAACCTGTTAAGGCCAAATAAATAAAATAAATAAGGTCACTGATGTCTGTTTTACTTGAATAAACAAATTCATTCAAAATTAACCCATGACTGTCTATAATTAAATAAAACCACACACAACACTGTAAATTCCAAATTGCAGATTGCTTATCCACAGACTTAGTCTTGTCTTTGTATTAATTAATTTTCAAAGGTCCTTTTATTTGATCCAATTTGAAGCACATTCATTAAAGTCAACAGTCCTGACTAAAAATATAAGTTCTCATTTTCTGAGTTCTATGGAATAAGGTGGAGCATTCAGGCTTGTAACTTCTTTACCTTTTCCATAAATGACCCCAGTTGACCCAGCAGTATATATAGCATGCATTTACATTTAAGTAAATCTAGATGCTAAAAAGAGCATCACTAAAGGATCCCAAGTACACAGCTTCAAATAGCTGTTGCTTAAAATAGTTGGTGAAATTGTATTTTCCTGCCTGTGTTTGTGCAACACAACACCTACCACTAAGTTCTAGTCACTTAAATTCTTAGGAAAATATTCTTCAGTGATTTTTGTGTACACTCCTACAATTTTCAAAGGTACTATTTCTTAGGTTGCCTCAGGAACTCAAGTGTTTTT
The DNA here is from genome assembly GCA_013398275.1 of Promerops cafer. Taxonomy (NCBI): domain Eukaryota; kingdom Metazoa; phylum Chordata; class Aves; order Passeriformes; family Nectariniidae; genus Promerops; species Promerops cafer. The sequence goes on along the minus strand of VZSE01004120.1, from coordinate 855,779 downwards.
CTGCCTTTCTGTAGAAAAATGACATCTATTAAACCTTTTTATTCCAGATCTTACTCCTTTTCTATGATTATCCGGTCATTCACAGTGCTCATCCCAACAAGTGTGAGCACCTAAATCTTGATCATAAAATCATGAAAAGCAAATTTCAGCAAATCAAGTCTCTGCAAAACACCATGGTTATTTATTTGGAGCAAAGATAAACAAGAAGAGTTCCTTTTCAATTTACTACCAACAGATGTATTTTTCTGTCTTATGAAATTATAACTGAATTTTCACATGAAAAGTATTCTAAAATCTGAAAAGAATATTAAATTTTATGCTTTAAAGTTGATCATTGGTTCCAAAGTTTCAGTTTTCAGATGACACTTCACTCTGGGAAGAGTGAAGACGAGGGATCATTCTCCAAGCCTGAAATATTTTTTTTCCCCACAGTTACTAACTACCATGTTAGGTAGAATTGCTGTACTTTTTAAAATACTGTTAATCCCATTAAAGATGGAAATTTCTTATCTCTGCTTTTCTTTTTATATGTGCATTTTTTTCTTTTTATATTTCATTGTATATATGCCACAAAAACAATCTGGCATCACTATACTGAACACCAGCTTCAGTTCCTGTAGGAGGCAATCTTTATCTTTCCATTTAACAGAGAATGCAATCTTTGGCAAGGCCAGAAAGCTGCAAAAACATTTATTAAATTAATATATTGGTCTCTGAATTCTGCATGATGCCGCAGCATCTGTCACAGATTCCTTCATGCACCAATAGGTGAAGAATGGAGGGAGTTTTGGCTGCAGTCTCTAATGTGACATCCACCAGAGAGTGGATATAATAGAGGAAGAAGAAAGCTGGCAAAGGGCTTATGGTGATAACTTTTACACAGAGGAAATGAGGCCGTACTTGCTGACTCTGTTATACAGCTCTGCACTATTCCCTGCCCCATTTGGGGCTGTTTCTTGATGGGAAATGCTATATTAAATATTGATACTATACTTCAAAATAGCAGTGACTTGTTTTTAACTAGCAATAAATTCAAAGCAGATGTGAAATTATTTCTGTTTATGGCTTGAAGATTGGCAATCTGTAGTTCACTAACAGCTCAGAAGATGTTTCATTTTCCTGTTCCTGCATTACTATTCTGAAAAAGTCTTAATCCTACCTGATTAATAAGAAAAAAAAGGACAAATTTAAAGTGTTGTTTTACTAAAATATAATAAAACATCTTCATTAAGTTTTATTTGAAACATAGAAAAATTAATAAAAAATATTTAAAGGGTTCTTTGTATTCCTCAGCTGTTGCACTGTTAAACATGTAAAAGAAAGAATAACATTTACTTTATGCTCTTGGATGATTATGCTAATAGAAAAAAAATACATCTTTTTATACTAATTTTGTTACAGAATATTCTATATTTGGAGGTGTCTGAACTGGCAGCAAATCTGGAAAGCAAATATCTTTCTCTAGTCTTCTAAAGAAATTATTATTAAGCCAATATTGGAAAACAAGATGCAATCCATGGGTCTTCTTCATACTAATCCTCTAGATTTCCTCTGCAGTCATAAAGATCAATAGAATCCTATAAAATTGATCATCTGACTTGTTTTAGATGTCTGTTGCAGAGTTAAATAAAACCTGATACATATTTATTTATCACCACAAACTAAAAAGGAAGCCTAAAACACTTATTCAGATTTACTTCAAAATTTTTGCTCTATAAAAGCTATAAAGGATGAATTTCACTAAATTTAAAGCATTTTCTATCTTTTTAAGGAAAAAGACACAACAGTTTATAAGAACAAGATGAAGACTGAATTAGAATTATTTTAATTAGAATGTTAGAAATATATATATACAAATATAAACAAGTTGTGTCAAATGTGATTTAACAGAAATTATGCAATTTCATTGTTCTCAAGCACAGTTCTTCAGGCTCTCTCATCTTCAAAAACTGTATTTGTATACAAACAAACCCAATAATTCATGTGCGACTTTGATTTCAACTTCCACCTCACTTACTTTAATTAGCTAATCACACTCTGGAATGCACATTCCTTGCACGCAATAAAAACACTTTCAAGTATCAAAATACAGCTCCTATATTTAGCATACAGTCAACACTTAATCAAAAAACAATAAATATCATCGTGACAACATAATAATGTTTTAGAATAACATGCACAATCAGAGGAGATATTAAGTTCTGTGAGTAGGATAATTATTTTACCTTTCCTTTCTCATACAACTGGAATGAGATGACATTATATAGTAAAATCTTTTGCCCTTCAGATTTTTTTCTTCCTGATATTTTTCCAGCTACTCTGAAGGCTGAAAAATTTAAACCTTTTGGGGTCATATTTCTATTTAATTTCAATGACGAAGCGTTATGAGTTTATTAAAAAAAATGGAATATCTAAGGTATCCAGCCAGCAAGTGCTTACATGTGAACCTGTAAATGTCAAGGGACTGAGCATTCCTCCTGCTCATCAGGAAAAACCTGGAAGAGAAGGATTAAAAGACTTGATTATGTGACCTGATAGAAGAAGAAAATACTAAGGTAAGTGTGCTGGTTATGCTGAGATATCTTTCTTCACATAGCTGGTATGAGAATGTGCTTTGGCTTTGTGCTGCAAACAGTGCTGGTAACACGGGGATGTTTTAACTGTTGCTGAGCACCTCTGCAGAGTCAAGGCCTTTGCTTCTCACCCCACACCACCAGCAGGCAGGCTTGGGGTACACAAGAAGTTTGTTGGGACACAGCCAGGACACCCTGATTCCCATTGACCTAAGGGATGTTCCGTATCATATGACCTCATGTTCAGCATATAAATCTGGGGGTAGAAGGAGAGAGACATTCAGAGTGATGGCATTTGCCTTCCCAAGTCAACACTGTGTGTGATGGACTCCTGCTTCCCTGGGGATGGTCTGCCCATAGGAAATCATGAATTAATTCCTTGTTTTGCTTTGCCTGCATGTGGCTTTTGCTTTACCTTATAATCTCTCCTCATCTCAATCCACCAGTATTCTGACTTTTCTGCTTCTCTCTCCAATCCCACTGTGGGGGGGTGAGCGAGCATCTGTGTGGGGCTCAGTTGCTGGCTGGGGTTAAACCACATCAGTAACTGATATGCATTAATGGGAAAGACATGATAGCTATGTTATGTCTACATTAATTGTTAAGTGTGCATTAGTTTATTTGTGTATTAGGTATACTCAAAATGAAAATTTACACACATGAACTTCTCATGAGCAAAGCAGCCTTTACTTCAGGAACATCAAGCAGTTTAATTCACTGTGAATTAACATGTATTTTAGTTACTGATTCAGGTATTAACAAGGGAAGTTAATTAAACCAACACTTAGAAAAACTACTTTTCTACTTGTTCTCCAGGCTCTGCTTCAGTCCAGTACTTCTCTCCTGCTTGCTCAATTTAATTCCCTTTCTTTTCATCACTCATGATACCCAGTCCCTTCCAGGCCATTTGGTGATGCAGTAGTCAGTGTACAGTAGTTTATTTCTGTTCCTTGCTTCTTACTGCTCTTCTGCCTCAGCATGTGTTCTTCACAAGCCACAGTCCTTTTTGGGGTGTCTCTGATCTCACATGGGTCCTCCATGGGCTGCAATTTCTGAGAGCACCCCTCTTTCATTCAAGAATTCTTCCTTCAGGCCATTTTCAGCTGTGTCCCCAACAATATCCCCTTGCACAGTCTTCCAAACCTGTCTCTTTACTTACCTCCTCACAGGTCCTTTTTTTAGATTTCTCCCCAGCCTCCCCAAACCTCACTTTTCCTCTTTTCTGTTGTCTCCTACCCCCAGCAGCTGCCACCCTTCCTCAAGCACATCTGATCAGAGGCACAGTGTGCTTCTCTGCCTGATTGAAGGTTTGAGGCATGATGGGCTGTCTCCATCCTTTTTAGAGTCATCTAGAACCTGCTCTGACTGGCACAGGGAGGCTCATGGCATTCTTCCACACAAGCACCCCCAGCCCCTGTTACTAAGCCTTGACTTTTATGGCTAATAGAGGGCCACACCTTTCTTTCATGTCACACTGACTCTGTTTCCACAATCCCATAGAGACATGCATGAATGCACAATTTGTCTACGGTTTATTCAATAACTGAGCACAAATCCATTCTGTCATTTCATTACTATGTTATTCATATCCTGCCTACATTAATACCCAGCTATAACTCTTTAACAACTTCTCTTACATTCATTGTCACTTTATAGGCCTATGTAGGGATCATCAAATCAGTATTTGAGTGTCTTTAAGAATGTGAAATGGAAGCAAGATTCAAACTTATGAGTCACTCCAATGTGTGAATCAAATATTCCTCTTCTGAAAGACCTTAGTAGTGAAAATTGAAGGAAAAGAACAAGGCTTCCAGCCATTTGATGCCTTGTTCTGAGCCATCTCCATTACTGCCTGGTAAATGGTAAATTTAGATCTTCTTGATCTATAAATTGCATTCAGGCTTTTATATTTCAGTCAGGGATGTATCTATCCTCCCTGAATTTCTTGAAAATCTTTGAAATACCTTTATGCTTAAGTTTTCCACAATTTATTCAACATTTTGGGGAAAAAATCCACATCACTAACAACAAAAAAACCCCACCCTCCTTATGTTTACATTTAGTGTATTACATGGGAATTTATACTGGAACATTAATTATTTTCTCTCACATTTCTCGTGAGAGAAAATAATTAATTAGACAAACATGAACAAGAGACAGTTCATTTCATTGAAGGGTTCCTAGTTTCTTGAAACACCCTTCATTCTGTTGACAAAATTATGTTAGTAATAATTTCTACTGAGAGCAATGCCTGATACCAGTGAAGAAATAATAGGAGGGGGGGGGAAAGATTCCTTTAAATCTAGTCTAGTTTTAGTAGGGAGAATGTTCACAGCTGAGCCTAAAACCTGATTATCTACAGTCCTGGTGGGCAAGCAATAGTACAAGGCTTGACTTGATAAAAGAGAGAGATAACGTAAAAAAATATAGCTTTTGGTAAACAGTTGAAAGTATTTTTCAGCTGAAAGTATCATGAGATAATAAAAAAGTTGACATTTTATGATGCTCTCAGTTTTTTGGGTTTTGTGGTTTTTCCACTGATAGAGGGCCAGAAGATTTTTTTTCCATTTACTGCAAGAAAATGGAGAATTACATTCGCAAGGATTATCACAACTTAGGGTTGAATCTGGTGAAAACTTTTTATCTTACACTTGCAGTGTGTTTCCCGGACATTGACCTGCACAGGTCATTATTTAGCTGATAAAAAAATCATGATAGAAAATCAGAAATAAGCAAGTAAATTTATGTACTGTTTTCTGCCTGGTATTGGCTAAAGGACAGTGGGAAAAAAAAAAATAGCAAAAAACCATTACAGAAATGCAGACATTTTAAGATAAACTCAATAGAGTGTTTCACACGCATATCCCATTGACTGGTAGGGCTGGTTTAAGTGCACATGTCTGTGTGGCCAAGAAAGAGAAAACTGGAAGTGTCTGACTGTAGATTTTCAAACAGCCTACTTGGGTTCTGAAGTAATATAAGATGCAACTGAAGTGAAGTTCCTCACTTCAGTAAGATTTTCTTATAAACCACAGAATCAATGAAATGGAAATTAGAGAGTCCATTGTATTTTGTTCTTTAACAAGGGAACTTTTATGGCTTTAAAAGAAGTCATATCCTGTCTGTTCTGGTTATACAGATAGGCTTTCAGTAGGACTTTTTGCATCAGTGTCCACACCAATTTAGCTTTTCAAATTCATTTAATATCAACCTAATTCAGGTTTATATAATTTTAGAATATTATGTATCAATATCATGTAACAACATATCAGAGAAAAATTAATTGTAGCAAAGAAGCCTGAAGGTGAACAGCAGACTTCTCTGTATGTAGTCAGGGTCATGAAAATAGCTGACCTGAAACTGTACCTGTTGTGTCAATCTGCTTCCCATCTGCATAATGATTTTTTTTTTTTTTCATGGTGGAAAAAATATATTTTTAATTGAAATTTACCTGTGTCATAAGCATAGAGAGAATTAAATTCAATAGAATTGAAAAAAAAGATGACTAGGATACTGAGAAATGCAGCAGAAATAGTCTCCACCACAGTCTTGAAACCAAGTCATTTTGCTACAGAGTTGTTTGGAATTCAGAAGCACAAATCAGTTACGTGGTTGTAGTTGCTGGTTTGCTGCAAAATTCCTCTATGATGTTGGCTAAATCATCTATCATCTGGTGACACATGGCTTGCCATCTATCCCTTTCTTTATCTGTTATATGTTGATAATAATGCTGATTTATTCAACAGGAATGCAGTGATGATTAATTAGATACCTAAGAAAACAAGTACTTATGAAATATGAACTATCATCTGCGTACAATACAGAAGTTATTTTTTTTCCTTAACACAGACTGTTAATTATCTGCAAAACTGCATGGCAAACATTTGACCTGAAATTTTGTAGAAAAGGTTATGTGAGTTTTTACAATTCTTTTTTTCTTTTCTCTTCCCTGTCTTTACAGAAATACTGTAAAGCAAGACAATTTGTAACGCTAACCTTGCATTTTTACATAAGGTTAGATTAAATTTTAATTAGATTAGATATTGACCTGGTGGCTATGTTGTACCTTAATGATCTTTACATGTAATCTGTTAAACATTTATAAATTTCATATACATGATGCAACAGAGGTTGATTCACAGAATTCTGAGTGTGGTAAGGAAAGTTCAAATGTTTATAGTTATGGTTAATTATGAAATTATGCTGGGTGTTTGAACAAGCATATTGCTGTATGCAAAGGAAAATTGGTATACTGTGAAATATTGTTAAGTGCCTGAATATTTTCCTATCTGGCTGGTTTAGTATCTGGAACACTTTAGATATAGCCCAATTTTTTAATTTATTTTTTTTTAATATAGTAGAACTGCATCTATCAAAGATAATTGAAGCAGGAGACAGCTTCTCAACAGCACAGCTAAAAGCATATAATTAAACTAGAGTACATCTGGTGCCCTGTGCAGGTAGAGAGTTATCAAGTTCCCCAGCTTTAGTAATAGGATGGCTAGATGAAGTAACAGAATTTTTAGCAAGTGATTATTCATTTGTTGAATACCTCTAATCAGGCTAGAATCTGATTTTTTTTTTTTTCAGAAGTTAGAAAAGTCAGCCTTTGGCAGTAATATACTCGTTATTTAATTAAAGCATTTAGTAATTTCTTCATATTTTCATTTGTGTGCTACCCAAACATTACTCAGTCATATCTCATGTCCCATTAAATAGCAAGTGATTCTAAATGTTCTAAAACTTTCTGCAAATTAAGGTCCAAGGTGTTCTATTAATTAGAAATTTTATGAAAAAAATCTTTCTTGTATAAAACCAAGTTTTAGACATGTCTATTTTAATGTCTATTTTTAATGTCTATAACTTTGATAAAGCTTGGATTATACATCAGAAGAAAGTTTCTCTAGGTGACCTTTAAGAGTTCTAGGTTGAATATAGGAAATAAACCAGTATATAATTTTTAATAAATTTTATCTATTATTACATCTCTAACAGAGTTTTCTATCTTTTTTACAATACTTTTTTTCTATCTATTACCTTTGGCATTCCCATCTTAAATGGCTTGATTATATTAATTCGCTCCTACCTGAAAAGGAAGACACAGAAAATTCTGTTACATTTTGTTTTTCACTATTCTTCAGTAAAATGAAAAATATAACTACTTGTTTACTTATGAGTGGAGATAAATTTAGACAACTTCAGACTGACAGGTGACATTTTCAGAAAGTTATGAGTGACTGAAGAATCAGTCTATGTTGGCTCTAGTTGCTTAAGGTCAGCAATTAATAAGCAGTGTTTATACAGTATGCATCCAGTTAAAGTTTCCTCATTGTGCTCTGACCTGGCTCTGGCATAAGACATTGATATAACTGGTGTACTTCAGAATAAATGAAGTTTATCTACTTTGCGTTTGGACAATGCCATGTTCACCTGCTTCCTATATACACTGAACAACAGTTTACTCATTCTTCAATTTCCTAAGTCACTGGCTACTCTTAATTATGTCAGTGACTTGTAGGTATTCCACAAACTGTACCACAGACACCATCCAGAGTTACCCCTTATTTCTATCACACCTTACTGTATGGTAAAAATGGAAGAATCTGGTTCTCCTGAACAAGTTCTTGGAATACACCTCCAGAAGTGTTATTCCTCATTCTTAGTCAAATCAGATTCAACTCCTTATCTACACTGAAAAGAGAGAAAGAAGAATTATTGTGATTACATAATGATTATATGATAAATTATAATGATGGGAGATATAACCAATAGCACAAATCCTAACATAGCACTGAGTTCAGACATATAGAGAAACAATCCATATCAGGTGTTAAATGCCATCATGTCTCTAAGCACCTCTTTGCACATCCCAAGACAGAAAAAAAATATAATCTTTTAAAAAACTCATTTAAATATGTAAGTAGTAAGTAATAATGTCTCTAAAACTAATAATATTATAATTTATTATTTCTTGAGAGCTTTTTGTATAGGTCCAAGGAGATGGTTCTGCCTCTCTTCTCCACTCCTGTGAGACCTCCCATGGATTACTGTGTTCAGCTCAGGACAGGAAGGATGTGGGCAGGCTGGAGTGAGTCTAGAGAAGGGCCACAAAAATGATAAGAAGAATGGAACATCTCTCCTGAGAGGAAAGGCTGAGATAGTCAGTGGTTGTTCAGCCTGGAGAAAAGAAGGCTCTGTGAAGGTATAATTGCAGCCTTTCAGTACTTAAGGGGGCCTGTAGGAAAGATGGGGACAGATTTTCTAGCAGTACCTGTTGTGACAAGATAAAAGGTAATGGTTTTAAACTATAGGAGGTTTGATTAAGATTACACATAAGGAAGAAGTTTTTTCCTAATGAGGGTGATGAAACACTAGAACAGGTTGCCCAGAGAGGTGGTAGATGCTTTATCCCTGCAAATATTCAAGGTCAGATTGGATGGAGATCTAAGCAACCTGATCCATTTGAAGATGTCCCTGCCCATGGCAGGGAGTTGGACTAAATGACCTTCCAAGTTCCCTTCTTACCCAAACTATTCTATTGATTCCTCAATTTTATAGATTTTCAGTGGAACTAGGTTACAGAGGTCTCTAACAGCACATGAAAATTCTCCTCAGTTTATCATCATTTGGAATGAACCTAAGAATACTATTCTTATATTTCTTTATATTACATTCTGAATCAAACTGTACAAAGATCCTTCTATTGCTTAGCAGCACTAGTATGCCCAAAATATGTGGTTGCAGCTACACACAAGGATATAAAGGTCTTTATAGAAGGAAGTATTAAGAACACTGTCCCTCTGTGATGGATGTACTCAAGTCATTAATCAATCCAGAGGTAATTCTGTACCATCTCTGAAAGAGATAGAGGCCTAAGCCAGTATTGGGTGAAGCACATATCTAGTTCCAATCTGTTCTCTGAAAACCCATGATGAAACAGTCACACAGTGAGTTTGGAGCACCAACCATGTGACTGATATGTGAATAGTTTTCCAAGGCTCATTTATTAAGGAATAAAAGTAGTCTCATGCATACCATACTCATTGCATGTAATTTAACTATAAGCTAACCACTTTATTCCATAAATATGACAGCCTAAGCAAGATTTCTTTGAGCTCTTCCTGCTCAGGAGCTGGCTGCATCTGAGGTGGGAGATTTCTCTGAGCTGGCTGCTGTCTCCTTAGCTTGAGACGCCTCTCAAGGTTGCTCATTGAGAGCAACCTCATAAACTGTGGATCTTTGGTCAGTGACTGGCATCACATAGACTCTTATATTAGAGTGTTCTAAGATTCTGTATTGATAACTTTGATTCTCGCTTGGTAGTTTCAAATAATTTTTACATTGTCTGATAAATAAGTAATACAGTCAACATTGTAATTAAACTCTGTTAAGTCACACTTTTATAATATCATATTTCAATATAAGTAGTTTTGCTGATACTTTTGTTGATGTTTCTTTGAGTCATTTAAACCACTCATTTGTGAAACCCTCTACATGACTGTAGAGATTTTCTTTTAGCCTTTCTAATGAAGCATATTCTCTCTCATCATTACAAGCTACAATGATAGATGTTGACAATTTAAGAACACCTTGCTATCACAAATTGAATTCAACAGTAGGAAAACAGACAACTATTTGGATCTGTTTGTTTTGATTTGATTTGGTTGTTCTACTAATTTATGTTAACTTAAAATTTTGGAGGTGGGTAACAAATATGTAAACACTTCTGGCATCTATTCTCAATGTACAAGAAGTGGTCGGTGGAGAGATCCTAGGTGATTTCATTGTTTGATAGAAATTCTGGCAAAGCCCAGACTTCCCTTGCAAGCTTGGTGCTAATGCTGTACTTCCCTCTTACATTTAACGCTGCCAAACCCCAGCATCTGCTCCCATATAGGGTGTTGACAGTTGAAGCATTTTTCCATTGTGTTGTAACTCTGCCGAGACCTGGCATCTGCTCACAGATAGAGGTGTTGACAGTTGGAGCTCTAGCACTTTCCCTTTGTGCATCAACTCTGTGGAAACCTGGCATCTGCTCACACACACAAGTTTTGACAGCACAAACTACAGTCTAACACTAAGTTACTCCAATGTAGGGGAACATGTGTAGTCATAATTTTGGAGGGAGACTTCTTTCACATGACACCAAATCCAAGAGATCAGAAGATAAAGTAGGTATGGGGCTTGGATCATCTTTTAGCAAGCTAAAGTCTTCACAGGATCAACATACTATGATCTATATGGGTAATTTTTCCCTCATAACAGGTACCAAGAAAAAGCAAACCAGCACTCCAAAGACTCAGCTTTATGCCTTTTCTCCATGACTTAGGCAGTTCCTCTGTGAGTCCTTGATACTTGAGTAAGATCATTTCTTTTTCTTGCTATGCTGAACAGCAGAACTACTGTGAGCTTGTTACTTGTCTTGAATCCTCATCCATTTTTAAGGTCTTAGTAACCTTCCCTGTACATTTTAATGTCATCTGCATGAGAAACAGATTGAATTGTAGTCCAGTAACTTTAACATTTATTTTTTTTCTGAACTATGATGTGAAAGCAGAGTTCCTATACTCTATTTTAGGAAAAATGGATGACTAAGTAAGTCACTTCTCCTAGATGTATTTTGCTGAATTTCTTTTTTATTTTTATTGTTTTTACAAGTAAATCTGCAAAGATTTATTTCTATAGTAAAGTTTATCATTTATTATAGAAAACAGTCCAAAATGATTCTTAGATATCTTAGTCTTAGGTACTAAATATAAACCAAAAATATTAAGAGAAACTACATTTTTTCTTTGGATTACTTCCTTTGAAACAAATTGGCAAAGTGAATGAGAAAATCAAACAGTTCTTAAGAAAGCAAACACAATTTTTTGATGTGACATCATTATTTCAACAATACATAAGTACCATATTGGGACTATGATGCTTTTTAACTATTCTTTTCCTAATTTCCAATTTTACAAAGGTTTCAGTTATATTGTGGACACAAAAATAAAATTAATGGAAGTAAATACATAAAACCAGAAAAAAAGTAGCAGACTCTCTCTGAAAAATAAAGCTTTGACACATTCAAAATTAAACTTAGATATGCTTATATTAACAGATTTTGACTTGAACCTAGGACTACTCCATTAGTATTTCTCTACTTGAGATTCAGTATTAATTTGTACATGAAAACAGAAAACCCAAGATGAATAAGTAGGGATTAGGGGTATTAAATATGTTATGCTTTGAAAGGTTTATAATAGTTAGTTTTTAAATGGTAATATGAATTGATTATCTGCTGGACTAGTTTCACAGTCTTTATGATGTAGAATGTGAAAAATAAATGCCAGAGTTACACATCGGAATCTTGCTGCCATAAGTTATATTCTACTATTTTGATATATTTACCCAGAGAACTATATCTGTAGCAATGCATAAATGTGTACACATACATGTATATTTATATCCTATGTAGATGATATACATACATATTTGCATGTGCAATTCTAAACAGTTCCCTTTTATAGAACTTAATAAGTTTTGCATATGAATTTGTAAACACAATCCCATGTAAGACTCCTTCTACTATGTTTTTTCATCAGCACATGTTGTCCTGGATAATGTTAACACAGGTCAAGATGGAACCATTTCGTTTCAAGCAGAAAATCTATGTCTCTTTCATTGCTGTAATTTCAGTCCATGACTTACATCAGACAGTTGTTAACTGCTACACACAGAGAGATAATTCAAGTGGTGTCTAGCCAGCCACCCAAGAGCTGGATGGTTGCCTGGAGACTAAATTCCAGTGTTCGGAACCTGCCTCTTTTAACAGGAAAGAACAAAAAATTGCAGCTCACTCTAAAGAAGATACTAAGCAACCATACAGACACTTGTCGGTTTCAAGCGCTGTTATTAAGGTATGCTGCATCCTGAAATCACAGACAAGCATAAACTAGAACATAAGAGCTTGAGCATGTTCCCCATACCTCTCACCTTGCTAATAAGTTAAGAGATTCAGAGGTCTAATGAGAGGTTTTCATGATTGAGCCACATCTTGCCTTTATCTCCAGCATCTTCAGCTTTCCACTGTCACCATAAATCTCTGCCCCAACTTCTTATTGCATGTCATAGGATTATAGGATAATTCAGGTTGGAAGAAACCTGAGGAGAATGTGTATTACAATTCCCCACCCTAAGCAATGGTAGGTAGTTTTGTTCCTATCCATCATATCACAGAGGTATTCATCCTTGTTACATGACTGAACATTTATTTCAAACCAAAAATCACACCAATTGAGTTTATAAAACTTACCAAATGTAGTTTCTAGGGATGCTCTACTGAGACAGTTCTGATGAACAGCATAAAACCGCAGAAGATATGTTTTCTGCAGATGTTCTCTGAAACTACAGACAAACCACAAACAAGGCTTTCCAAACTTCTTCACTGAATAAAGTGCCAAATTTCTATGATTTAAGTCTAGCCAAATGCCCTTTTAAAGCAAAATACATTTTGATTATTTATGCAGATAGAACAAGTATTTTGGAAATGTACTAAATTAATTGTTAAATAAAATCGGGCCCACATCAACCTCCAAAATTGTCAGTGTTGAACCATAGAGAATGTTAGGAATATTAGAGAAAAAGCAGCATGTTCTCAATTTGGGAATTTCCCTATACTCATATTCCATTAATTCTGCCTTTTTTTAAGGCTTTGATTTTGTTTTTTTCTGTCTTTTCAGAGTAAGTTCTGTCTGTTTTCAATGAGGATTCTGTTCAGGTATTTCAACACAGCTACTTTTGGTTTGCTATATGACAGGAAAATGCTATTGGTCATCTTTTTTAATATGAATTAAAATAGTTTGTCTCAAAGCAGCTATGACTAAGTTCTCCTTGCTCACCAATTCAAAGCAAGCTGCTTTTATGGAACATTGAGTTGCAATCACTTCCTCTCTTAAGACCACAAAACTGACTGTTTGTCTTGGCACAGAAGTACCTCTATAGAATACAAGTGACTGAAACATACCTGACACTTCTGTAGAGCTGCCAGGCTGGGTGACAGTGTCACTTTGGTTGACCTGAATCAGATGTTTGAAGTCCCTCTGCAGGGACATTGCAAAAAGTGAGGAAAACCATTATTCTCCTCGTTAGAGATATATTTGAGATTGTAGTTAAAGCTGAGAAACTTTGCATTGTTCCCAGGAAATAGGAGACCCTGTCACAAAGCATTTAAAAATCAGTCTATATCATTAGTTATAATCAAAAAGCACAATTACCTCATTAAAGATTCAATATTTTAACAGAAGAATGATGCTAGAACTCACATGACTACTTGTTCTATGTCACATTTTTCAGTTTCATTAATATGCTTCTTCTAAATGTCCTGTCTACTAACATTCTCCTTACTGTTTTAAGGGAGTCATTGTCTGAGGACTTGAATTTGATTTTCTGCTTTCTTATGATTTCTTGCATTCAGTTGTCTTCTTTACTAAGTTTTATAAAACAATACTGGTAAAATTTTAACTATTGAATTTGAAATACCAAGACATAACAATCAAAACTTTCTAGTTTTCTGGGCTGTAACTGGAATCAGTAGATTTAAAATGTGTAGTCAGTGGTATTAGGCTAGAAAAGGAACTCACAGACACAAAATAAGAGTGTGCTTGTCTCTGTAATTTTACTGCATGTTATATCTCGGCTGTGAAATGGGAATAATTACATTACCTTATTTTGGGAAAGCTTAGTAAAAATTAAGTCATTCTTCAAGTGATAAATTTGCAGGAAAAAAATTGTATTTACAGTGGAGTAGAAAGAGTTTATGTAAGCAAACCAAGGAGCATGCAGCACATGAGCAGACAAAAGTCTGGTTTTAAGCTGCCATTGTCGGCTTTGTTGGCTCAGTGATTCAGGTGCAGGGTCATAGCACAGGCAAACTTGGCAGGGGTTTATGTAATGAGAGACTGTACCACACTGGATTTCTTCTGGACAACTGCCTGTCCTGGCCATGGCAGCTGGCAGCTCCCTGGGGCCAGGGGACAGGACCAGAAGGGGCCCTCCAGGGCGGCCAGGCTGTGCCTCACTGCCCAGCCTGTCCCGCTGCCACAACCGGGGCCAGCCTGGCACCTCAGCCCTGTCCTCGGGGACCTCCCTGGGCTGCAGCCAGGCCGGGGTTGGGCTGGGCTGAGGACCTGTGGGCAGTCCCGGTGCAGCAGTGGCCACAGCCAGGGGAGCCCGGCCGGCCGCAGCAGTGCAGGGAGAGCGGCTCACAGCGCTGGGGGCAGAGAGGGGCCCTGGGGCCTGGGCACGCGGGGAGAGACGTGAGAGGGGTCCCAGCGTCTGATGGGCTCTGGCACGGAAAATGAGATGACATAAATGACATGCAACACATTTTATTTCTGGCGTGAATGTTTGTCTTACCAGACCATATAATTATGTTATTATATCTGTGTCATAAACCTGTGAATTTTATTTCTAAACAATATTATGGGGACATATTCACTACTCTGCACTGAGATACTTTTCACAGAAAGGAATCATGTCGTCTCCCAGCTGCCCAGCTTTCTCTGTTCACTGAAATAATTTTAATAATTCTAGCAAAGTAATTTGTCTCTTTGAACTTTCCTTTGCTAATTTCTCTCTTCCTTGCAAATCACTTTGTCTTTTTTTTTCTGAAATCCTTGAAATATTCAGAATAGTAGGTTAGGCTGTATGTACTTTTTTGTCTTTACTATTACATTGTATTCAGATTTTTACCGGCAGTATGTTATGCGTTTCATTTTCTGAGCTATTTTTCACAATGCATCCTTTCTTATTCTCTAGTCTGCTAGATCTTTATGTTCCCTGTTTTTATGAAAATCATTCCATTTTCTCCTGTGCATCCTGTGTGTTTTCAACCTCCAGTTTCCTGAAATTTTAAATCTGCTTTCATTTCTGGCTTTTACATTTTCTTTTTTTCAGTTAATTTCTGAGGAGTCTTCTATGGAAAAATCATATCTCAACATATTTCTTGAGTATTTATCCTTGGTTCTATCTCGTACTTTCTACTTTTATATCTTTTGTATTTCCCAAAGATTTTCATAATGTATTTTGCTTCCTTTGAATCTGGATAATTTGTTACCGTACTCCTTGATTAAATGACTTGAATTTTTTCAAATTCACAATGACATTTCTTCTATGCTCTTACATAAATTTGATTTTGATTACAGATAGGATGAACTCCATAAAGGTTTGCTAGATTGTTTGTTTGGGTTTTTTTTCTGTGTTTACTACTATCAAACTCTATAAGAGGAATGTCTCTTCCAATGTAGGTTATCTGCTTCAGCTTCTGTAAATATCTCAATATCCACAATTTTATGAGGCTTGGCTTTCTTGGAATATGGCCTCATTTCCTTTTGGTATGCTAATAAATTGCACATCAGTTTTCCTGTGTTGAGTCTGTATCTCTGCCGGTATCACTACCCATTTAGTGTTCAAAAATCTGTCAGCCATGAGTTTTGGCTTGCAAAAAGCTTTCTCAGAGCCTGGATAATAAGTAATGACACACAATTTACATTTTGATTGAAAGATCCAGCTCAATACACTCCATATGCATGCCAATTGGTACGATCTGGCGGGAAAGCTGGTCAGCTTTTCATTTCCTTTTGTCTTCCCCATCTGAAGACAAATGTTTTATAAACTATATTATTTCCTAGAGAGAAAAGGTCAGTTAGAATACTAAGGGCATTTTCAAGGACATCTTCATCTCTGCTAGTTATTTTTAGTCAGTGAATCATGTCTTCTACATCACTGCCCATGCAGTGAAGATGAAATGCAACTTCTAATGTACTTTCAATTTTAGTGCATCCAACATTTATGTGCTTCCTCATTTCCAACATTGTTGAACATCATCTCTGTCCTAGTGAGAACATCATGCTTGAAATAGAGCTATTGCAAATATCAGATTGCTTTATATCTCTTTTTGTTTTGGTTCTGCCTCTAAGTTTTTCTTCCTTAGTCTTTATTTCATTGTAATGTGCTAAAAATTTCTTCTTGCTCAATTGTTATGATTTTGTTGCTGCAGATTTTATGACCTACTCTCTTTTACTGACTGTTAAATGACTTGAATCTCTGTATTAATGACCACATCAAAGTGAACAAAAGTTTTATACTATGAGACGGTTGCCCTTGGACTAAGTACCTTTGAAGAGGTGTCTGCTAACAACTATAGTCCCACAACTGGAAGATAAAAGGTCTTGTAATCATAGAATCATAGAAGGGCCTGTGTTGGAAGGGACCTTACAGATCATCAGTACCATCTCCCCTGCCATGGGCAGGGACACCTTCCACTACACCAGGTTGCTCAGAGACCCATCCAACCTGGCCTTGAACATTACCAGGGACAGAGCATCCACATCATCTCTGGTCAACATGATTGAGTCCCTCACCAGCCACAGAAGTGAAGCTTTTCTTCCTAATATCTGACCTAAACCTACATTCTAACAGTTTATAGCCATTTTTGCATTTGCCCTTGACTTGCATGTTTGTCTTGGGATAATATGCGGTGATAGTCTAATCCCTGATCCTCTGCTTTATGCCAAAAATCGTTGCTATATCTTTAATGTGTGTCCAGGGGAGGGGGAAACTTGGGCTCATTGATGGGCTTTTTCAAGGCCTCACTCCCCAGGCATCTGGGAGTGCAGTATGCTCTGGGTTTTTTTGCTTGGCTAGCTTGGTTTTTGTTAGCCCAGGCAAGATGATTTTCCCTTCCCTGGTCTTGGAGAAGCTGCAGCAGCAATCCTTTGGCAAATATTCGGGGTTAACTGGACACCTTGTTTAGTCTGAGATCAGGGAAAATGGGACCTGTGGGAGAGGGGTCGGTCAGGATCAGTGGGAGAGGGGCTGCTTTGTCTCAGCCCCACTCCTTGGGAAAGCTGAGCTGGGCAGAGAGGGCACGCCAGAGGTTCTGGCCCATCTGCTTCTTCTGCTGTGGAGAGTGAATTGATGCCAGAGAGTCCACAGGTTTTCATCTCTTTGCCTGAGCTGCTGCATGAATCCCGTTTGGTATTTTCCCTGAGAGAAAAGCCTGCACTATCTTCTACTTTGTGGTCTGAGCCAGAGTAATTTTTTTCCCTGGCATTTTGTGTTTTTGTTCCAGTGTGTGTGTGGGGGGGATAAGGTGACAGTTTAATATCTAGCATTTATTTACCTTTTTCCCATTCCTTGTGGGCATTCTGTTTGTTAATAAACTGTTGGGGTTTTTTTCACTTTCATCCACTAGTATTCACTTCTTGTTGGTGGAAAGGGATTCTTGGAACCCTTACAGAGGAGACAACTCATTCCAGAGTGTTTTCTCCTAAATTTGTCCCTAAACTGAGACAACGTTCTTATAAATAGTCTCTCCTCAGTCAATCAGTTTACTCTCTTGGGTGCCACATTGATGATTACTTTGGCGTGAAACTTCACTGCATTACATATACTGTTATTGTTATTCTTATTGTTATAATTTATTTTCTCTGATTTATTTTTCTTTGACAGCTAAAGGGATCATTGTAATTTTGATAAAAACTTAAGGGGATATGTGAATTATAACACTCTGTGGTTTATGAATGTCAATATTGGATAGACATAAAGCATCTAGGGTGAGAAGAAATGTCCTCAAGTTTATCTAGGAGTGGTATAAATTGGATATTAGGAAAAAAAATTATTTACTGAAAGTGTTATCAAGCATTGGAACAGGCTGCCAAGGAAAGTGGTCTAGTCACCATTGCTGGAGATTTTGAAAAGTCTTAGAGATATGGCACTTAGAGACATGGTTTAGCTGTGAACTTGTCCATGTTAGGTTTATGGTTGGACTCAATAATTTTAAAGGTCTTTTCCAAGCTAAATGATTTTATGATTGTATGTTTCTTGATTATACTAGTGGTTCGATGAAGAGTTTTCAAGAATGATGATCACAGGTGTGATCATAGGGCTGATTGCCCTATTAGGAAATAGTTTGGTATAGGCCTTTTTACCATATGTGTTTTGGCAGCAAAATGTTTATGTAGTATATTATTTTTCATCTTCTGACATTGTCATTTTTATACAGATTGTAGGAAATGGTGCAGGTTGGTTGTTCAAGGGTCCCCACACAAATTTCTTGTTAAGGGAAGTGACAAATTTAATGGGTCATTTCTTTCAGAATAAATGTGTATTAATGGCACCTTACTCAACAGAACTCTCTATTAAGTGTATCATGAAGAAAATCTGCTCATTTTAATGACTATAAAATAACCTCAACTCTTTTATTTCTGTCAGAACTGCAGAGTTAGAGGGTGCAAATCCAATATGGATTTTATTTCCAAACCATATGGCTGGATTTGATTTTACTTTTTCCTTGTGCATTGACAACATAATTGTTGTGAATACCACAAAATGAAAGATAAGACAGTAGGGATAGCTGGTAAGTTAATTAAACTCTCACTATATTAGGTGGACATGATATTTTATCTGGCAGTCATTTATCCAGAACAGAATATGTGCTTTTAATCATGCTGTTTGATACAAATATACCATCTCCTTGCTCTTCATTTTTTGTCCATCAAATACAAGAAAAGCACAAGACCTTTTCCACTTTATTGTTTACTCAGGTTTTCTCTCATTTTTTGTGAAGAATATGTACTGTGGAAATACAGTGTACCTCCAGGTCTGTGGCTGGCACGTTTACTCTGCAGTTCTCAGTCCCATCCTGGCCCCGTGAGTAGTGGCCAAATGACCAGAACTGGAAGAGGAGCTTACATGTCCTAAACAGTAGATGTCATTTCTGTACACCACATTTCAGGAATCCCACTACAACTCTAACGCTTTTGAATGGTTATGTACACTGGGTAATTGCTAAGTTGGTAAAATCAAGTTTTTAAACCCAACATCACAGTCTTCCTTCACTGATGAACAAAAATTGAAACTCCTTTCCTCCACAAGGCTAATATAATAAGGAGTGTAAAATTCTTCCTAAAGGTAAAATATGACTAAAATGAATTCTGAAAATAAAGTGCCTGAAGACTGCTTAGCTTTAGCCATAGAGATACTGTGGGGCTTTTGGAGAAGAAAAATGCATGTATACAAGATGTTAGAAAAGTTATTGAAGGAAAGACTCACATTTCCTATAGGTTCCCTAAGCAGTGAGATGATGAATAATTTTTTTCTTGTTCTGTAAGTGTTTTAATTATTTATGCAAATAAAAGATACATTGAAAAATACCCTGGGAGGGGTACTCTACATGGAAAATACAACACTCAGTCTGCAGTAAAATCCTGCACAGCATCAGACAGAATAAAATTTTTGAAATTAATTTCTTGATTCCTTAGCAAAATATTAGACAATTAGCCCACTGGGAATCCAAAATGAATAAACAGGTGCAGCTGGCCACATACTAGTGCTTATCTCTGTGAGCCAGCCATTTGTGCCACTTGACATTTCAGTACCATCCAACTTGGTTGAGTTCCTGTTTGAGTAGGGAATCCCATTTTAAGCTTGCAAATCTTCTATGCAGTGCATAGGAACAAGCTGTTGACACAGAATGTTCTAAGACTGGTTAGGAAAAAGCATCTTTCCTTTTTGGGGGGGAGGAATGAGTGAACAAAATCCTTAATTCTTTTTGATGAATCTTTCTGACAAGTGATAGTGTTTTAAAAAAGGAGAAGGGAAAAAGGAGTAAATCTGCAACTTACTATTTTCCTGTTCTGTATATTTCTTTGTAATTTATTTCAGTAAGTATTAATTTTTACACAAAAATTAATAGTATTTCCTCATCTGCTCTAATAGTATTTCCTCATCTGTTCTAATAGTATTTCCTCATCTGCTAAATGAATAATGGCTATTATTCACTAAGTTACTTAAGATGATAATTCTGAAATAAAGCTTTTAGTCAGAGTAGTGTCATTATATGATTCCTAAATACATATGTCAAACTATGATGTTTCTTAGAGGAGCTGGGAATGGAAACCAGTAGGCACAATGTTGAAAAGTCAGTCGATAAGCCTGTTTTGATCTCTGCTGGATTAGTAATAACTCCCTCTTTCACAGGAATAAATTTTAGGCGACAGTTACATATGTTCTGTTTTAAAAACTACATTTTGTATGATATATACTAAAGAAGTTTAAAAAGTGTGGTAACTACTCATAATTGCATACATAGAAATTAAATTAGTTTCTAATTTATATTTTTACTGTTCAAATTATTTGTATTAGTAAAATTCTCCATCCAGTGAATATAACTCCCCATTTCACTTCACAGACAGATAGGAAACCTCTAAAGGTAAGGATCAAACTGTTGTTCCTAGGCACTACTAATCACTGAAGTTTGCTGGAGTAAAATGGGACTACTCCAAGAAAACAGAGGGGAAAAGGAAGAGTGTTTTAAGACCCTTTTTTAGTTATATACCTTACTTAGACAATCTGAGTTCACTCTATTTCAAACATTACCTTCTTGAAGCTCATGTTCCCAAAAAGGCTAATGTCAGAGCTCACTAACCTTTCCAGAACTAGTAGAAGACTTGCAGATTCCAATGTTTCATTTCATGTGTCTGGCTGACTTAGAAACCTTAGAAACCTAATTTGTGACATTCTCAGAGAAGCCAGTAAGACTGACATTCACTAAGTGATTAAAGTGCATAAACACGCTTCAGGCAGTCTGTAGGTATTTTACTCAAACAGAATGTCTGAAGAAAAATCACTTAGCTGCTTAAGCACCTCCTCTTTTGTAAGTCTCATGGCTTTCATCAGAATATATTCTATGGTATTCAAAGCACTAATATGAGTTACTACTTTAGAAAAATATGATATAATACAGAGTGCAGACTGGTGCCACCATCCATAAAAAAAGGAAGACCAGCGATTCATTAATTTCATCGGTTCCCTTTTGGATTCTATGGCTGTTTGTGACCAATCAACTATAATGAGAGAAAATTCAGAGATGATGGGCAAGGGCAGCATGCTTATAAAGCTTAGAGAAGAATAAGTGAACTGACTACTGCTGCAAAGAAAGACAAACACAAAGGGAACTACAGGGTGTCCTTTACTATATATGGATAGCTGCATTAGTTGATGGGAACACCTGGTTTTGTAAATTTTTCATTCTAAATTGTTTCAATAAAAAACAATCAACAAGAAGAACTGGAAGAGAGCAATAGGCTTGAGCTTGCTTCAAACCATGTATTTCTTCCTTGAGACAGGGGACATCCAGCATCATGACTGTGAGCATATTATAGAGATCTGTGCTAATAATCACATTTATATTTGAACTGGTATGCTCTGCCAAGTGTAATTTTTACTTTCAGTCTTATTTCAGTACACTGCAGTATCACTCTTATGAATGAAAATACTATATAATGTCAAATAATTTGCAAGAAGTAAATTCAGTATAAAAATGAAACCATCTACCTTAAACAGTGAGCGTGCCACCCTCTTGTTCTAAAATAGCCCTCTCCCCCAACCCCTTTCCAAACTGGCCATATTCTGAACAATCATCTTCTGCATGTTATTCTGAATTTTCTTAGTAAGATGCCAATGGAGTCCAAGATTTGTGAACACCAGTTCTAGGAAGAGATCACCAAATTCTACACATGAAATGTTTAGCACAGCACAATTTATGTTTCTGTAAAACTCTGAGACTTCAGAACCTGTGTCAGTTCTCATATCAGTAGGTTAAAGCAGTCAGGTTAAGCTGTTGAAATCCCATAGATCCAAACTCCTGGTTGGCTATATTGCCATCCTCACTTTTTTCTTCATCTTGAAGCTAGTTCATCTCCTCAAGGCTTAGGTTCTGACATAATTTCAGTGTGTAGAAAGATCAATTTACACTTTTAAAAGCCTAATCATATGATTAAGAGCAAAAACTTCAGGCCGGTAATACTAAAGTCTGATTACCCAGAAGGTAAATTAAAAGACCACAACATCTGCTATTTTCTAAATATAATAAAAACAATGAAATCAAAAAAGTCATCAGCTTTTCTATCTGTCCAATTACTTTCTGGACATGTGAAAAAGGTCAACCCATTATTAGTTCTTCCATTAATTATTTCACTTTTATTAAAAAAACCCTCAACTGCATTGACTTTGTACAGTACAAGATCAAATCTGAGATTTAACTAAGAATACTCAACATGGTTTTGTATCATCATTTTAGCAACTAAACACCATGTCAAAATGGTAGAAAAAATAGACCCATGAATTCGTGAAGCTATTGCTTCAATGGGTGTTTCCATACCTTGAAAAGGCATTGAGAAAAATCACCAGCATGCTAAATGTGCTAAAATTAGAATTGACATGAAGACATGCAATTTGGATAGATATATTCATTTTAACTTTCACATATTGATTAATGAAGGTAATAAATAAATTTATACCATACTACAAGATAACCAGTAATCCTAGGAATGTATTCTGCTTACTACACTGTACTGAAATGTGTACTGTGATGACTTTTTCTGTTTTTTCCTATTTCCAGAGTAAGCCAGCCTAAGATGGCTATGCCACCTCACACTGTTCTTGAACTTCCTTTTGTATAGACATGCATAATTTTTATGTGTGTCTATCTATCTATCTATCTATCTATCTATCTATCTATCTATCTATCTATCTATCCTTGTGAGAGTTTCATTTAATCTAACTAAAGACAAATGCAATGAGCCTCAGTGCCTGTTCTTTTACAGTTTCTGGAAATCTAGTAATTGAAATCAAAGAAAACTACAAGTAATTTTTGTAATTTTATTATAGATCCCTGTATTTAATCAAATAAATTGCATCAAAAACTGCATAAACTCTATTGATTAAGTCTCCAGAGATTATAATTGGAGCATAGTGACAGTGTTTTCATGTAGAGAACTATGTGACAGATAAATTTAGGTAAAACAAATTTGACTTACATTTATTTTCATATGTTATAGACTTTTCAGTATCAGATGCAACTGTTTTCTGTACAGTGTCTATTTAGAAATGGCTCCTTCCTGTCTTCGTGGTTCGATAAAGTTCCTCTGAGTCAAAGAATCATAGAATCATTAATGTTGGGATGAAACCCCAAGATAATTGAGTCCAACCTTTGATCAAACACCACCTTGTCAACTAAACCATAGCACAATGGTTTTATTTAAGTGCCACATCCAATTTTCTTGGACACTTTCAATGATGGTGACTCCACCATTTCTCTGGACAGCTTTTTCCAATGCTTGACCACCCTTTCAGTGAAGAAATTCTTCCTGATATTCAATCTGAACCTCTCCTGGTGCAGCTTGAGGCCATTTCCTTTTGTCTTGTCACTACTTAGAGAAGAGGCCAACCCCACCTGGCTACAACCTCCTTTCAAGTACTTGTAGAGAGTGATAAGGTTTCCCTTGACCATCCTTTTCTCCAGGCTAAACACCCCCAGCTCCCTCAGACACTCCTCATATGGCTTACTCTCTAGAGCCTTCACCAGCCTTGTTGCCCTACTAGGGACACGCTTAAGCCACTCAATGGCTTTCTTGTAGTGAGTGGCCCGGAACTGTACACTGACTTGTGGCATGGCCTAACTGGAGTCAAGTACAGAGACATAATAATTTCCCTAGTCCTGCTGGCCACACTATCGTTGATATAAGACAGGATGCCACTGTCCTTCTTGGCCACCTGGGCATGTGGTGGCTCATGATGAGCTGGCTGTTGACCAGTGATCCCTGCTAGGCCCCTTTCCAGCCACTCTTTGCCCAGCCTGTAGCTCTGCAGGGGTTGTTGTGGCTGAAATGCAGGACAAAGCATTTTGCTTTACTGAACCTCATACAACTGACCTTGACCTATCAATGCAGCCTGTCCAGGTCCTCCTGCAGAGCCCTCCTACCCTCCAGCAGATCAACAACCCCACCCAACTTGGTGTCATCTGGAAATATGTGGGCCACCTGGTCATAGAAGGATATCAGGTTGGTCAATTAAGATCTGGCTTTCCTAAATACATGATGGCTGGGCCTGATCCCCTGGTTGTCCTGTAGGTGCTGCGTGATAATGAAGTGTGGCTTGGCAACTCTTCCACGAGGTCCCTCAGTAGCCTCAAGTGATTCCCATTTGGGCCCATAGACTTGTGAGTGTCTAAATGACACAGCAGGTGATTAACTACTTTCACCTACATTGCAGACCTTTTTCAAAGGTCTTAAACTCTCTTTTTTCCCCCTGAGTTCCAGCAAAACTTCTTTGTTCAACCAGCTTGGTCTTCTTCCCTGACAGCTTGTCTTTTGACACATAAGGAAGGTCTATTCTTGCACCTTTAAGATTTTCTTCTTGAAGTCTGTCCAGATTTCCTGAACTCCTTTTTTTATTAAGTACAGTTTCCCAAGGGATTCTCCTGAACAGGCCAAAGTGTGCCCTCTGGAAGTCCAAGGTAAAGGTTTTGTTAACACCCTTTCTTACTCCATCAAGAATCAAAAACTATCATTTCTTGGCCACTGTGTCCAAGTTGGCATCTCACCACAACATCTTCCACCAGCTCTTTTCTATTCATAAACAGCAGGTCTAGCTGGGCACTGCCCCTGGTAAGCTCTCTCAGCAGCTGTGTCAGGAAATTATCTTCCACATGCTTCAGGAGACTCTTAGACTGTCTACTCTCTGCTGTGTTAAGAGGACATCAGGCATCTCTCAGGTTAAAGCCTCTCACAAGAGCAAGAGCTAGCGATCATGAAGTGTCAGCCAGACACCTATAGAATTCTTCATCTGCCTCTTCATCCTGGTTTTTGTTGCGTATAACAGACTACCTCCAATTCTGTCTGCTTTGTTAGCCTGAAATTGTTCTTCATTTTCTTTGAAACTGTGAATCAATATTCTTTGTGTTGCAGATCTAATATTTGTTTTCAGTGCATAAAATAAGGAATAGTGAGACTGAAGGAAATTAGTAAATCCAGTTATGTAGATGAAAAGAAATACCATGCAACAGGCAAAATTATCAGTTTTGAAGTCCAGGATATTTGACATAAATGGATGAAGACATAACGTTCATAACTAAGTAATTATGCAAATATACCTGTATTTGAATATTTAACTTGTAAGTAGATGAAAGCATCTTGGCTGTTTGTTTGGCAGCTCAGTTATCTCTATCACTTTTATAGTACTCTGCACTGAAAGAGAATAGCACAGCTATTTGTTGATGTCTGTGTTTAATAGCACAAACAGCAAAAATTCTCTCTCTACAGAAAGCCCAGAGCTGGCACTAGAGTCACTGCTCAGCTGTTATTTGGATGGCTTATTAATGTGTTCGTATTTTTAATTGAAAAGCCTGTGGGGTTTTTGTTGCTTTTATATGAATTTAGACAATTTTAAAAGTTTTTGTGTTTTTTCCAAATATTTCCATCAGTATTGGGTAGAAGAATATTTAGTTAACTATTATTTCCTCTTATCTTATACCTCACTTATACCTTTGTTATGTTAAGGTATACCTACCTTATACCTCTGTTGAAATCCATCTACATATATTAAAGTTTTTCCAAAAAAAGAAGTATTGCTATCTCTGCTTACAGTTAGGGGAGCCAATAAGGCCCTCAGTAAAACCCCATCTTGCTGTGTTTCAAGCTTATGTATCTTAACTTGTACATGTTCACAAGTTCCTCCTCTAATTTTACATGCCTCCTCCCCACCAAAACAAACACTGTGAGAAATAATCTTTCCAAGACACTGTACAATCCTTTTGCTTTATTATATGCTTTGAAAATAAATGAAATAGTTAATAATGGTAAACTGTATAATCTCTTTCTAGTTTCTGCATCACATGAAATAATCTGGACATATTCATGGCTCAGAACTGTGGCATCTGGCCCTTTACATTCTCAGGCAAACATCTCTCTAGGTAGCATTTTATAATTTGAATTTCAAAAGCTTCTTTTGCAAGCACAACATCCTTTGGGTTTGACTTTATTTTTATAGTAAAAGATTAAGCTGTGAAGAACATCAGAGTTCCCTCTTGAAATCTTCTATGCTATCGTTCCTGTCCCGTGAGGGAACATACATTTGAAAACTTAGATTTAAGTAAAATTTTATTTTTATTTTAATCCTACAATAAGTACTTTTTTTCCCTTCAAAGTATATTCAGGTATGTATCATTGTGATGATATTAGTAATTTGATTTTCTCAGGAATTGTATGTAAAAAAAAATTTTTTAAAGTTTTGGGTAGCACTGAAAGGCCCCTGAAACCATGTTTTTCAGCTTTTTTCTAACATTGCCTTCAAAGAGAGTTCCACAATGCCTTTCCTGGCTGTTTGAACTAGATATTTATGTGTGATGTCAGGTATGAGAATAACTGCAATCAGACCTTTTTCTCAACATCAGAATCTAGACAGAGAATACAGTCTCTACTTCTATGGTTTGAGTCATTTTGGATTTGTTTTCATAATCTGATGACAGCTGGAACTAAGCCTAACCAACTGCAATGTTTAATTTGATGCTCTGAAATTTTAGGTTGACATTACAACAGGGTAGCTTTTAGGGATCCCTAAGTGTAGTGGTAAAAAATACATTTATCTTCACATGTGTGAATGTTAATGTTCAGGTGCAAGGGCTTGTTTCTTAAAAACTATAGAAAAAAATGTTGGAAGTTTTATTTTCTGATGGAAAGAAGATCTAGCTTTTTGACCATCAGTTAGACAGTAAGCAGTATAATACTGCCTTTTCTTTTGCCTTAATGTCTAAGAGATACCAAAGAATACAAATGGCTAGCGGGGTGAAGGGGGAGAGGGAAAGAGAAAGAGAGATTGAGATCAGAATGGAATGATCACTTTACTTCTCCAAATATCTGTGATGGAATTCTACTTATCAGTCTATGGAGTTTCAGAGGAAGATAAGTACTTATGATTTATGTCTTATTGAACATGTAAACATGTACAGTCTTCAACAAAGATAAGATTCTGAAAAGATTTAAACATTTACCTAAAATAATGACTTCAATGCAATCTTGATCAGGCTCTCATTTATCTGTTATTGCCATAGAGTAGGTAGGTAAGTAGAGTGGGTGGAACTCCAGAAATCTAAATCTTATTGGATACCAGCACCTCAGGGAAAACCATGAAGATTTTGATAATTATTCTGATAAATTTTATCTTAATATTTTGAGCTAACAGCCAGTATTCTGAGCTGCTGAAATGTAGAGATGTGTTTGGACTTTAGTCTATTGAATGGAATAGCATTTATTTTGACATTAATACCTTGTTTCTTTTAGTAGGAAACAGAAATGAGTAGAACAAAATATGATCTCTTCACAATTTTATTGGACTGAACCCTCATGTGCATCATCTCGTTTTTATTGCTACAGCACTTATTGCAAAAAATCCACAGGCAGACAAACATATACAGAAAGGAAAAAGACAAAGAAAAATACAGAATAATAATACAAATTCTTCCTCACCCTGTAGACAGGTTTTTACATCCTCTATCTAGCTTCTCTTACTTTTCAGTATCACTCTAGGCAATAATTCTTACAGATATTAACAGACTGGGAAAGTCCATGCAGTGCTTTGAATCTACTGATGTACATTTTTTCAACAGAAATTCTAGGCAGTTATAAAAGTTGTTAATAACATTTTATGAATAGTTCATTAAAAAAAAGATCCAGCAGAATTAATTTAAACATATCCTGTGACACAAATTCACTGCAGGTTTAAGTCAATGCAGCCTCTTCGTGCATATCTTCTTCCAGTGCAGGGGAGTCAAACCCTACATGTGTGGCAATGACTGTAATAAATTTTGTTTCCTTACCTATGTCTAGGTAAGGAACAATCAAAGGATATGTATTTAAAGCCAGGAATTTATTGATGGTATAATTGAAATATCTTAGCTGTCTTACCAACTTAGTCTGGGTCTAATTATTGCAGGTGTTCTACTTCTGGCCAGAACAGGGTTAATTTTTGCAGTTGTCAGGAGGGCCGTGGCTACGTCCCAGAGGTTTTTCTACAGGAACTCAAGTCATCTTTTAAGGGTGCAGGAAGAGCTGGCTTCTAGGTTGGTGTAGCGTGGCTGAAGGAGAGGTCAGGTATTGTCTGTTCTTGGGGGATTTCTGTGGTAATGATTTGCCTCTTTCTTGTACACTCTATCGTTAGTATTGTTGGTGTTACTGTTTGTTTTCTTGTCTCATTGCTGTTTCCAGTAAATTGTTTTTATCTCGACCTGTGATCTTTACCTTCCTTGATCCACTTCTCCTCTCCATCCCGACACAGCGGGGAAGGTGAAGGGGAAGTTAGCAAGCAGCACAGGTTTTAGAGTCTCAGTGGGAGCACTAAATGGGAGAATACCATTCCTAAACAACGACAGCAGCAAAAGAAACAGTACTTTTATGCAGAAAATCTTTCAGTACTAACAGAAGTAGAACTGTTATATGTGCACTTCCTAGCTTCTACTCTGTTGCCTGGTGGTGGGCTTGCTCTTCACCTTCTGTTTCCAGGTCTTAGGGCTGTTGCTTTCGTTCCCGTGGTGGTAGGGATGTTATGGCTGGGTTTCAGCCTTTGGTGTTCTTCACTGAAGATAATACAGTGTTAGTATATATAGCAGATAATTTCTTCCTCCTTTATCCACTCATGCTCATTTTTACAGCTCTGCTGATGTACTCTTACACCTTGTGTTGGTCTACAGCTTTACATTGCACTCAGTTTTACTTTATATGGTGGCTTTTACCGTGTTTAGCCAAGAACCAGTTCAGCTCTATGTTTGATACTCTTTAACTGAGACCTGCTGGGTTGTTGATAGCTGTGAGTCTCTCCTTCCAGGGCCTATGTTGCATCCCCTGTCCTCACAAGGCTGTGCTCCTCCAGGACCATTCTCTGTCTCCACTTCTCAAGGCCTGTGCTGTCACATCAGGTCTGTTTTTCCCTGTAGATTTTAAAAATCATGCTAATTACCAACAAAGATAAACAAATTAGCGATAGTCTCCCAGTTAGTTACAAAAATTGCTCTTACATCTAAACCAAGTCACCAAGGTAGGTCAAAAAAAGGTAAGCGAAAACAAACTGGACTAGCCCGAGTCCTGAGGCTGCACAAATTCAGTTCAATGTCTTCCCCATGTTGTTAGCCATGACAATACCATGCAACAGTGCAGCAAAGACGACATAAAAGTACCCCAAATTTTTAGAGAATAGAAAGCTAATGAAGACAATGGAAAGTCACTGAGCAAGCAGAGGAAGATGCCATGAAACTCCTACAAAATGTTCACTATGTCCCTCAAAATTTCCCAGTGGCCTCTGACATTTAATGAATATGTTGCATTCTTTACAATAATAAAAGAAGAAAAATGTCAGGGTAATTTGTGGCAAAAGAACTATTGAACAGATTGGATTAATCCGTAAGTATCTCATAATTACTCTCCTTTCTCTATCAAGGACCTGAGAGCCCCTCTGTCATTGTCTTATCTGTGTCAAGAGACAGCCTTGCCAAATCAATTTTGGAGATACTTTTTTTTCCAGATTAAGTCAATATTTGAAAAGTCTTTGTTTTAGAGACAAGAAATGTATTATTTCTGAGCAGTCTGGTCATCAAACTAAAAATCTCTTGTATCTTTAAAATTGTGTCAAGTTTTCTACATTGTTCTATATGTGAATTTTCAAATCCCTGGGGGAAAAAAAAAAGTAATTTGGGATGAGGGTATTCTTTAAATCTGACTTCTCCCATGCAGTTGAAAAAGATACCTACCAGTGCCTTTTGCCACAGTGGTTTTCTTTGATATGATAATTTGGTCATTAGAGTTGTATCACAGAATATTTGCTGTCGGAAGAAAAAAAAGAAAAAATAGGGAAGAAACACATTTCAATCACAAATTGTCAATGGCATACTATTTGCACATTTGGAAAATATTGTGGTTGAGCTCACAAATTGAATTTATGGAAGACAATAAAGTTGAGTATATGCATAATGTATTTGTGAAGTAAAGAAAATGAGGATAAACACATCTTTACCCACTAGTGGGCACCCATTTCAGAGGTATAAAATCTCATTTCTTCCTTTTCTTTAGGGGTCAATTAATATATAACTATTCCATATAAAAGGAAGGTATTTCAAAAAAAAAAAAAAAAAAAAGATTTTGAGGTTTTTCCAAAATACATACACCTTTATGGATAGGCCATTATAACAGAAGAGACAGAAGAGACAGATCCTGATCCTTTGAGATAAAGAAGGTAATTGAACCTGTCTCTTTATACAAGCAGTGTAATCACTGAAATGCAAAGGAACTGATGAAAGAGGATATGAGGGGATTAGGAAGAAAATTATACCCCCTCCTCTTTGGACTGAATTCATAAGCTATGTCCATCAATTTTGAAAGAAGAAAGTTAGTTAACTGAAATCTGAAAAAGGGTCATGTGTCTTGTAGGGCTAAAAAGCTCAGAGGTACACTACTGCTACCTCTACCTAAGACTGATGTTTTCACTTCTACTCTCATTTCCTCAAGAGTAGGTCTGTCAATTCCTTTCTCAGTATATTGGATCCCACTCCTACCTGAATATGTTTCTCTGTGCCTCTCTCTAGAACCTAAATAATTTGATTTTCATGAAAAACATAAATTACTAGTGATAGACAATAAAATCAATGCTTAAAATATGTTCTTTGTCGTTCATGGCCTGATAAATCTGACTTAAAATTTCAGCTCAGAATTTTGTACATAAACATTTATGATCTTTACTCTGTTGGCTCCATAGAATGCCAGCATGCTAGTTAAGGTAATCAATGGAGAAAAAGCCATAGACTCGTAGGGTCATAGAATATCCTGAACTGGAAGGCAACCACAAGGATCTTCAAGTCCTGTTCCTGGCTAAGCACAGGAAAACCCCAAAAATCACAGCATGTGCCTGAGCGTATTTCCCAAATTTTTCTTGAACTCTGTCAAGATTGGTGCTGTGGCCATGTCCCTGGAGAACCTGTTCTGGTGCTCACCCATTCTCCAGGTGAGGAACTTTTTCCTAATATCCAATCTAAACTTCCCTGACGGAACTTTATGCAGTTCCCTCAGGTCCTGTCACTGGTCATGATAGAAAAGAGATCAGCATCTGCCCCTCCACCTCCCTCTGTGAGGAAGCTGTAGACTGGGGTAGGATCTTGCTTCAGTCTCCTTCAGGCTGAACAAGCCAGGTGCTACTCATATGGTTTTCCCTCAAGACCCTTCACTATATTCTTAGCCCTCTTTTCAATGCACTCTAGTAATTTTATATCCTTCTTACACTGTAGGGCCCAAAACTGCTCCCCGGCACTCAAGTGGCTGAGGCCGCCCCAGTGCGGAGCGGAGCCGGACAATCGCCTCCCTTGCCCGGTGGGCAATGCTGTGCCTGATGCACCCCAGGACACAGCTGGCCCTCCTGGCTGCCAGGACACATTCAATATGCCATCAGCGAGGACCCTCAGGTCCTTTTCCACGGCACTGCTTTCCAGCATATCACCACCCAATCTGTACAGGCATCCAGGAATGCTCCATTCCAGGTACAGAATCTGGCACTTGTCTTTGTTAAACATCATACAGTTGCTGATTGCCCAGCCCTCTAATTTGTCAAGGTCTCTCTACAGGACCTCTCTGCTTTCAAGGGAGTCAACATCTACTCCCAATTTAATATTATCAGACAGCTAGCTTAGAATCCCTTCCAGTCCTGCATCCAGATCATTTACAAAGATGTTGAAAAGCACAGGGCTGAGCACAGAGTCCTACAGAACCCCACTAGAGACTGGTGACCAATGATAACTTAAGTGCAAGGACTTAACTTTTGTTCATATCGTTGTATTCTGGAGTAAAACATATTCCATTTTACTGCCAGCTATTTGATTATGCAGAGAAAATATTCATCTAAATCACTTGCCCAGCTACTTATTCTGTCAGAGAACTATTACTACTGCTTACAGTGATTAAAGGCATGAAAAACATTCTAAAGAAGAAGTGACCAGTGGAGCTGAGAAGCTGAAAAGGGAACAGAATTAAATTAACTCAGAAAAATTAGTTTGTGTAATAGTGCTACGGCAATGCTTTTTTATTCTTGTTAAACAGCAAGAACAAGGTAACCCTTTGGAGTTCCTAGCTGGTATTCTTAACAATGAGACTTGATGCATTCCAATGAGGTTTGATGTCTTAGTAGTAAATTGGGCAATTTACTATTGGTTTAAAAGCTGTCAGTCAATTGATACTCTGTAAGTACAGTACTTGACTTGCATGGAGCGTTTCGTATTACTAGAGAAAAATTGTAACCTTGTTTAAAATTGTAAGGAAAATCTCTTTCAAAATAAAGCTCCACAGAAGAAAATCTAGCTAATGTGTCTTTCTTGACAGTCCTGTAATGGGAGGAATATATGTTTTCATACGAATCAAAGCTTGCTTCAGAGTAACAGCTGACCGCTCCTCTCTGCCATTAGCGCGTTTCCTGGAATGAATGTCATTCTTACATCTTTACTGTGTAGATGAGCCTGACTCATACATTGTTGGTGTCACTAGATATCCTTTTACATCTAGGAAGTTTTTACACAGCGTCCTCTTTTTTTATTGTTGTTAATCATTTACTTTAAACAACTGTCCAAGTTATTTCCGCTTCTCTTATACCCTTCACTTCACCTTTTTAAACTATATGAAGATTTCTGAAAGCCTCATTGCTTAAAAATATTTTAGAAAGAAACTATTTTAGATTTTTTCAACTTTATTGAGTTTGTACTTTGACATTTATATTTCTACTCTAATTATGATACAGAAATTACTCTATATGGAACTCTGATATGCAGATTGCTAGAAATCTGTTTCAATTTTAATACTTTATAAACAAAGGTTTTCACTCTCTTCTTCTCAAACTTTGTTTTTGCTTATGTAACTCTCCCGCCAAAGTGTAGTTTTAGACATTTGTCTCATAGGCTCATGATGTACAACAAAACTTTTACTGCAAGTGTGATACCACTCTTCCATTATAGAACACACTTTTATGTAGACTGGGTTAAAACCGTTATTCAGTTTAAATAAACTGTTATATTATTAACCATTATTTACCTATTTGGTAAATCACAAATTACAATGAAATTATGTCTTAAACATAATCTAATCAATTAATTAATAAACTAATTCAGTTAGTTTAAATAAGACTAAACCTGTGAAATCAACCACAATGAGGAGGTGGAGACATGAGGAATAGGCTTAAATAAAGACTGTTATCTCATTATATTACATATCTTAAAATTCAAATGGTCACTGACAACTTCTGGGCTGGCCTCTGATATCTCCATGTTCCTTGAGAGTTATCCTTCCAGACAGAGTTCAGTGTTAAAATACTTCTTTTTCAAACTTATGTGTTGTAAATACTCATGCACAAGTTTTATTTCATTGATTGAACAATCCTATTAAAGTTGTTAAGATGAGTGCCTGAATCCATTAAAACACATGTACAAGACTCTGCAGGACCAGGGCATTCATTACTGCATAATTCTAGTAGAGAATACAATAAACTCTGAAGAATATATGGTACATAACAAAAGTATACAAATTGCTTCTGAACTCAGTTTGATAAATTCTAAACAATTTACTTTTAATCAGCTCTGAAATACTGATGTGATATGTTGCATGGGAATTATAATTTGATAAATGGGCATATTTTAGGTTCCATATTGAGTCCAGATGGTTACAGATTCCTTAATATATCCATCCATGTGGCATTTGCACATTTGTGTGTCTCAATCTTCCTCTCATTTATGTTTAATGATGGATTGAATCCAAACAATGCAAGATGTTCTTCAGCATGCTAAGCTTCTGTTAAGTGGACTGATTGTTAGATTGCTCTGCACAGGATCCTCTTTCATTCAGCATACTCTATTCCAAGACAATCAATCTCTATTTTATCGATGACATTTCATGTATAAGGAAGTGATAGCACAAAGAGTCTCCCCAGTTATCCATGACAGAGTCTAACTTGACAGTTGTGTGCAACATCTTTCCTAGGTTATCCATGCAATAGACTTTTGAACCAAAGTTATAGTTTTGTGTATAATATCATTTGCAGGTCTGTATATGATTGTTAAAACAAGCTGCAAATTTCAACTTGGGGTACTCAGATTACTCAGGGCTTTTTGGATGGTTTGTTTTTGGTTGCTTTTTTTTGTTTGGTTTTGTTTTCTTTTCAGTTTGGTTTGGTTTTTTTCTGTTTTGTTTTGTTTTGTTTTTTTAGGGTTTTTGTTTGTTTGGTTGGTTGGTTTGGCTTTTTGAGGGAAAGCTGAAGACTTCCAGATAATTCTACCACTTTTATGTGTCCCATCCTCTCACCTCCATTGCCCCCTATTTCTTATCCACTGATAGAAGAGCTGTTTTTCTTTTGGTGAGGAAATAGAAGACTAATTAGTTGGATTCCCACCAAAGAATTCAATTAACTGAGATAACAACTTCTTCCCTCAGGTCAGGGAGTCCTCTGAGACATCAGCTGAACTTTACTCTTCTAATGGAAGAAACATCATGTTCACTTGCACTCAGTTCTGAATTTGTTGGTAACCATAAAAAAATAATTAGCAAACAATAGCACTTTTTTTGGTATGTGTTTTATTGCCTTTATAAATCAATGCTTCAGTGCTGTGGATTCACAATATGTTATAATTTTCACTGCTCATTAGACTTCTGTGCAAACACATGTAGACTCTGTACCCTTGAGTGGTGAAAGAATAATTTGTTATGCACTCACTTTAACCACTATTTGAGCTCAGAGTTCCTCTCTTCAAATGTGTCTTAGTTAGTTCCTCATTGGAGCCATATGTCATTGCCATCTCACACATCTGTCATAACTTATTAGTCCTGTCTTAATTATGTTGAAAATTATTACTGCTGAAAAATTATTATTGATAAAAATTATTATTGATGAAAACATTTATCAAATACTACTTTAATAGTATTTATAGGAAAACTAGGTTTCAGTAATAAAATGCGTCTATGGTTACGTATTTTGTCTCCATAATATATTTAATATTTTTTCATTTGGCAAGCAAATATTTCCTTATTCTGCATAACAATATCTTTTTCAGGTCAAACAGTTCCAGTACTACATCATTAGTTCCCGTATTTGACGTTATGAATTTTGTAAATTTTGAATGAAGCTCAGTGCAAATTTCTGTGATTTTGAACAAAGTTCAATGTGTGTGATTTAGCTATTTTTTTTTACCAAATTTATATCTAAATATTCTGGATCCTCCTAATGTCAAATATGTGGACTACTTCTAGAGAACAGCTTGACAGGCAGAAATTTTCAGTTCTTCTATTGGAAATTTCCAATAAACCTAAAATTATGTCAGATACTTTTATTAGACACAATCAAATTAAATCACAGTAAGAAATAAATATTGGTTAATAGTAGGGGAGGTTTTCATTATGGGTAAGTAAGCATCTTACCTATTATAACACTTTTTTCTTCTGGTTTACTATTATTCAACTTCTCAAATATAATTGACAGACCCTATCAATATTGTTCCTGACACTTGTCATAAATTTCATATGTTTTATATAAAACATCCTATAAAACATCCCAAATCAAAATTGTAAGATAGAGAATCTGATGTAAAATATTAAAAAATATATTAGGTAGTTTTGTCCTTACTGAAATTTATGTAGAATTTTTCAAAATCCCATATTTTGCATCGTATGACATATTAATGCGTGTTTCCTGATTAAGAAAATATGGAGCTCATACTTCCACAAGATTATTTTCATTCCCCATTAGCTGAATTTCAGGATGCTGTCTTCACTTACATGCACAAGACATGGATAA
The DNA here is from genome assembly GCA_013398275.1 of Promerops cafer. Classification (NCBI taxonomy): domain Eukaryota; kingdom Metazoa; phylum Chordata; class Aves; order Passeriformes; family Nectariniidae; genus Promerops; species Promerops cafer. The sequence continues at coordinate 819,522 of VZSE01004120.1, read as the reverse complement.
AGATTCATATAGTGCTAGTTCAAACAAATGAGTTTAGAAATCTTCTTAATAACTAGGTCTATCTTCTTAAAGGACAAAGAGCACATTATCTCACATCTTTCCAAGAATGGTACTTTGAGCTATTCATCTATATGCATCACAATTTGGAATAAATTTTATAAATTTATATTGTATATGCATGGATATCTTGAGCTGATTTCAATTGTGCATTTCTAACTTGCTGTTATCTTTTTTTTGTTGACAATCTATCATTTTCTCTATTTTACATATCTTCTAAGTTGCCTTCTTGTTTCTTCTTTTGTTTTTTTACATTTATTATTTGTAAGACCTTCTTTCTGTGTATTTGTTACTCCATGCTCTTTTTCCCAGTGATTATTTATTAACAGACAAAATTAAATTTTCCTTACAAAAAATAAATTCTGTTTCAAAATTTTTTTTCTTATAGTGACAGAAAGCCAGATTATGAATAATAGGAATTCAGTTATTTCCAAACACAAGTATTAAGCATTCAGTGCTTCTAGTGAAGTTAAAATTGGTGGTAATTGCTTGTCCAGTGCAATACAAAAGGAATCAGCCTACCCTCTATCCTGTTCTGCCTGATGAAAAGCCATGTTAGATATGAATAACAGTACTGCAGATACTGTTGTTACCTGCTTGTCTAAGTTCTCTCCCTGTGCCTGAAAATTTCCTCGGCAGTCTTTATTTAAGTATTGGACATTTAAAAAAATTCTTCTGGAAGAATTAGAAATCACAGTTCACAGAGCAACTCAGTCTTGTAATAAGCACATCAGCTGACAAAAGAGAGGCAGAAATTGGAAGTCGTTGCTAGCATTTGGCAACTCTTGGTAAGTCTATATGATCGTGGCAGTAACAAAACAACGGGGATCAAAATTTGGCTTTGTTGAAATAAATGACAAAATTCTTATCTATTATATCTCACCGAAGATATGCTGGAAGTCCCCTGAGCAAATTTCTATGAGACTGCTATAGGAGATGTAGAGGAGGAAATATTTTAAATTAAAAAGTTGCTAATTTGTAATAATGATCCTGGTATCAGTCAACTATTAATATCAATTAAATTGATAAATTAAAATTAAGTATAAAAATATTTTATACATTATGAAATGTAGCACAATAGGCTTGCATATGTCAGTTTACTGGAATCTATTTTGAAATCATGATCAAGACCCTCAGAGTCTAGCTGCACCTAAGCATGGATGGGAAAGAAAAAACTCATTAGTTATCTATAAGATAATTTTACATACAAAAAAGAAAACAACCTAGGAAATTTTGTGCAGTGGCAGAATTATCCTAGAATGGAAGAAGAGGGATTAGGGTTTGACTTTGGCTAGCTGTTTACTCAGGTTTCAATAATATGCAGTCTGAAATAACAGAAGTGAGAGTTTTTCAGTGCAAATATTTTTCAAGGACTAGTTGCCCTCACATTTTCTTTCAGGAAAGGATGAACAAGAAAGGTTTCCATAGGAACCAAGTGAAATCTTAAATGTTCTGGTGTGATTTAAATTGTGCATATAGATGTCTTACTATGTCAAAAGGAAGTGAATAATATTAGAGAACCACTCAGAGAAAAGGTGGCATAGCAACATTAGAAACAGAATCAATAACCTAAAGAAGCACAAAATACAAGGAATAAAGACTGAGACTTATTCATGTGTTTGTGTTTTTTGTTTGTTTTGGGGTTATTTTTTGGTTTTTTTTATTTAGTTGCACATTTTTATTATAATTTTATGTCCTTTTAAAATCTCTTCCTTTGATGTAATACAAGCCTGAGGTCAACAGAAATTGTTTCAACTACTCTGAAGTTGCAAACCTTCTCCAAGGGAAGCAAAACACTTTGACCTCTAAGGAATGCAGAGAGAGAGATACAGGGTATTTTGAGCATTCTCCCACTTGAAGTTGCCGTTCAAAAGGCACAAATCAAAGGAATTTTCTCCCTGAAAAGTTGATATGTGGAAGGCTGTGTCAAAATGATATATGCAAAAAATCCCATAGGAATCAAGAAGGCATGCATTTTAAAGAGGAAAATGACCACGTTATTAATTCTGTCTCCATTATGATACTTGATAGTTAACTAATTCTTTTATACTAGTGAATACTTACATATTTGAGAAATATGCCTGTCATATACATTCTTAGACTATGGGAATAAATTTATTTTTACAAAATTATTTCCATTCAGTGGAAAATTGCATCATATCAACAATTCTTATGATTATTAGCAAAAAAGAGTACCTGAATGTCTTTTTTTTTATACCTACTGAGACAAACAATAATGTAATAACTAGTTAGTATTATAAAAATTTTTCACCCTTTCCTGGATAATCCAGAAAGATAATGATATTTCTGAAACTGTTGAGCTCATGGTCTCATGCTTAACCCGATATTTCATTTTCATACTCAACAAGTTTTAAATAAAATTCTGCAAAACTGTTCATTAAATCTGGGAACACAAACTGTCTCTCTATCCACAGATATAGAGGCACCAGCTCTAATTTCATCCTTTCTCTTCGGAGCAGAAATTTATCCAAGATGCATCTGTGTACCTTAACCATACAAGGGTTTTTTTCAGCCCAATATGGAATTTTCCTTGTTCTTTTTGTCCAGACCATTAATCCTTTCTTCAGATCATTTCTTATAATGGAACCCTAGAAGTGTTTGTTCAATAGCATGAGTTTTGCAAGTAAAGTCATATAATATGAATCAAAGGATTTTTCTATTTTGGTAGGTGACCAAGTCAAACTCCTATGTTCAGAAGGATCAGTCATGCCTATCAGAATTCTACTGAGGATGAAAAATCTGAAGAGAAACATTTTGCTCTTAGAGGCCTTATCTGTGACATTAGAATTTTTTTTCCTAATTCCTTTAGAAACTGTCAGCTATGAAGAATGGTCTGATTGACACACAGTCTATAAGTAACTTTCAGTTTTACATAGAGAACTTTGTTTCTCTGTTATACAAGGTCTTTTATCCCATCAATCTAAGACATGAGATTTTATTCTTTTCTTTACAAAGACTGATACCCTAGCTACACTTCTCCCACTCAACTGGAAGTTGCCTGCATCTTATTATTTAATATTCTGTTTCATGGGTCTGTCTCACAAGGACAATTCTTCCTGCTAGTTAACCTCATGTCATTGATTGATACAGAAATTGCAATTACTGAATAGGTCATTAATAAGAGGAGAAATTTTGATTAACAGACTATTTGGTATCTTAGTGTTTTGTTTTTTGTTTTTTTTTTAAATAGAGACCCTGCCATATCCTCATAGTAGAAAAGAGACCAAATGCAACTGAAACCAACATGTACTTTTTGCAGTGAAATTATAGGATTAAAAAAGATTATTTTTAAGTGGCCAAAGCATATTTTGTTTAGTGGGGACAGAGAATTAATTATTCTAATACTATTTTTGCTCTTATGTCAGTTCTCATATTACTGAAACAAATTATTTACATTTGTATTATTTTACATTGTTGAAGAAGGCACCACAGGCTATTATACCAGGGAGTTTCTGCTTACTGAAGGGCACAAGAATGTACTAGTTTAGACCAAGAGGCTGTTTAGACTCATATCTTGCCTGTGTCTGGCAAGGAACATCACTGGATTTCCAGTCAAGCATGTTTGATGAGGTTAAAGAAAACATTGCATTTTCCCAGTGTACGGCATCATCATCTAAATCTAGGAAAAAAACATAAAATAAAAAAGATATTCTTAAGATCTATTTTAACCTTCTATTTTAACCTTCTGTTGGTGAGCAGCAAGAGCAGGGCAGGGCAGTGCCCTCCCCAGCTGAGTATGCTCCTACAGCCTCTAGGTGGGATAAGCATAGCAGGGATGGTGCTGCTGGTCCTATTGACATTTCATTTCATCACAAAAAATGCAAAGTAGCAGGGACAGTTTGAGGTTCATTTAGAAAAATCCAATCTATCAGGATCTGCAGAAGGCAGAGCTCAGCACAGGGCTGAGCTACAGAAGAGCCCAAGTAGGGACTGGATGCTTCTGGATAAAGGGGCAATGGGGTTGGGATGTTTCAGAATGATATAATTTATATCCCAAAAATACATTTTTCTTCTTTCTGATTGTAAAGGTATTCCAACTAATTGAAATGCAGGTGTCTAAATGCAGGTGTCTAAATGTTTTATAGGGCTTGGTGCAATTTACGCACATTTTTTCCTAAGTTTTTTTTTGCAACTCATAGTCTTTGTATGATGCAACAAAGTCCAACAGTTAAACTATGCGTCTGTCTTTATATTTTTCAAATGTGACAACTTCTAGTATACTTTTGTTACTTTATTCTTTATTCTGAAGAAACAAAGAAAAATTGTTCTGTATTCATCTTTATTCATGCAACACATGATTATATACATTTACACATATCACTTCACAGCTTTTTGGTCTAAAACATTATTTTCTATTTAATTATTCCCTGTACTGAAGCCAATTAAAGCTTTTATTTTTCTTGTTACCCTTTCTCATGATCTTCTCTAGTTCTCAATATTTCCTGAGATTAAGGGACCAGTATTGGGCTGATAGAGATATTGGGAAAATAAAGAAATTCATCATATCTGGCAGTCTTCCAGACTTCCTGTCTACACCAAACTTAAGAGTTTTAACACTTGGCACCTGAGCACCTATGTCTGTTGTAAAGCATGGCAGTGGCACATTGCTACCTCAGATATTTTTTCTCAGAAAAAGAAAATAAACCATAAACCATAAAAAAATCCTGGTATTGGTGGACCAGAATGTTTTAGATAAATCAAGATTCTTGAATAAGAAGGTTTTAAATAAAAATGTTAAATCTTTTTTTAGTGTGCTTTGTTTCCTTTGATTTGAGTTTTTTAACTTGTTTTTTTTTTTTTCATTAAATTTACAGAAAATTTACTAGGAAACTAACTGCCATACCATTCGGGCAACAAAATACCTCGTGTTTCCAGGAGGAATGCAGATTTCTCCTGCAATTTTTTTATTATGTGTTGCACATGTCTGGTGTCAGTCACCAGAATGTTATCAAAAGCAATTGTGAGGTAGGTGAACAAGTGTATCCTGACTATTCTAGCTGCAACTTGGGAGAGAAAACAAGACAAATTATTTATCTGCCATTTCACATTTTGCTGTGGCTACATTATCTGCTCTAAGGCAAGCAACAAAGTCCAAAACATTACAGAAGAAAAGATGTCTTGGCATCAATCACTGTGACATTTGAGATAACGAAAGCAAGTGTAGAAATCATAGGGCTTTAATCATTTCCCAGTAGACGAAGATGTTTTAAAATGCCCACTCACTTAAAGATCCTCAGCTGGTTACAATACTGAACACAAAACACCCTAATAATTTCAATCTAAAGAAAAGGCACTAAACTTTAAAACTGTGGCAGCCAAGAACCTATGAGACTGTACTTCCATTCCATAACTGACTAACATTCTGGTGCCAGATATTGCAGCAGCTGGTGTGACAAAAATATCTTTTTTTGATAGGATTTATTGATAGGGAGGTAAAATGCAAGAGATAGGATTATGGTCTAGCAATATTTTTTCTTCTTTGTCCTTTATATCTACACCTCTACATGACCATCAAAATTTTTAATTAGTTTGTCTTAAATAGAACTAACACATCTGAGGAAAATATATTTTCCCAGTATTTGAGGAATATAATGTCTAGCATTTCCATAGGATGAACTGATGTGATGCAGGAGACACGCTTTGCTCCAAAAGTTACTGTGAAACTAAACTGACATGAATCCAGAGGTGGCCTTCTTCCATAGCAAAAGGGGTTTTCACATGAAAACTTATCTGAAACTATAAAATTCCTGAACTGTAAATATTTATTCTTACACTGTATGGAACTGTAGTAAAAGAGTACTCAAACTGGAATGTACAAAAAAATTATCAAAATGCATCTTTAACATTTATTTATATAGATTTGTATGAGTATTTAGACTAAAGAAGACTAAATGATCAACAGTTTTCATTGCTAATGAAAAATATTTTGCCTCTTATGACAAGAGGGAGGTTTCATTATCTCACTTTCAATAGAGGTACCTTCCAATAATTGATTCCTTACCTTTTTAAAATATTAAAGGATAGATAGAAGAAAGATTGGTCATTGTCCTCTACTACAGAAATTGTTCTCATCCTTTCTTAGCCTTATAGAAGCACCTGTGAAACCACTTGGATCTCAAAATCTCTCTCAAAGATAATACATCTACCACTGCTTTTCTAAGCAAATATTCTAACTCCTAGAAACTAAATCTCATTGCGACTTCTGTCCCAAAGTCTTCAGGAAGTACATGAATAGTAGTATGGGTTTTTTTTTCCAATATGAGGATTTCAAATATCTGTAATTTCCTTAACATTCGATTAATGTAATTAGTATAGAAAATATAGATCATAGAAACATATTACAGTTTGAGGTTAGACAGCTAAGAAAGTGCTTTTTCTTCAGAAGATTTAAATAACTTGTTATGAGTTTTTTCACAGAAAAAATGGAGTTTCATATTTTGTGTAAAGCTAACCCAATTTCCAAGAATTTTAAGGAACTTTGTCTTATGCTTCACTACACACCTTTGTCATGGTGCTATCAACCTAGCACATGATATGTAACATTTTCTAGCTTAAGTGATGTGATTTAGGAAAACATATGCAAAATAGTCTTTAAAAATCAATTATACAGGAGTATAATACAAATTTTACAATATTTATAAAGGTCCTAAGAGACAGCTCAGTTAATTTTGTTCCAAATATAGTAAATTTATCCTCATGTATTATACATTGCTTAAATTTGTGTAATATAAATAATACATAGTAGCTAATAATTTATTTATAAGAAATAAACATAATTTCCCTTTCTTTTGTAGTTTTAAGCCACACTGTTATTCATGTACTTTAGTTATGCCAATTAGCTATGCTTGCTAAGTGTAATAATATGTGCAAAATACCAAAATTATTTAAAGCAATCTTTAAGATCTGTCAGACGTATTCAGAACTATAATAATGTTTTATTTAATAAAAACAATTATGTATTTCTATATTTTTCAAGCTCAGATTCTGTGTTCACCTCTAGTGTCTTTACATTCCAATTAAAGTAAATATATGCATACACACACATGCAAATACATACATACAGAACCAACCAATTAAAAAACCTCATCTCAAAATGATGAAATGGAGGAGATAGTTAGGAAAAGAATTTAAACTATCTTTTTTAAAGAATTTTGTTTTAGGATCCTGTCAGAGCATACTCATGTATGGCTGAATATCCTGAAAATTTTTCTGTTCTCGTTTAAATACCAGTGAGTAACTTTTAAACAGTATATTGTTAATTTGGGCTTCTGCCTGTGGAGAAAAATAGGATGTCTAGAAGAGTTTGTACATGTTAAGATTTTGTACAAAAAGGCTTGAAATGTTATACATACATGCATATTTGCTCTACTTTTGCTTTTCTCTAGATTTATTGGAACTTCATGACTATATATAGAATTTGGACTGATTATCATCATAAATTCTGTATAGAAAAAATAATTTGGAATATTTTATTTATAGATTAAACTTACATTAGAAGACTTGAAGTTATAAACAGGTCTTTGAGCAAGTAGCTGAGATGGGTAACATGAAAAAACCAATGAAGTGTGCCTTTAACATTACCAACGACTTTCAGCACTTTACCCTCATACTGGGTTTGAGTTTTCTGCAGCTCCTGCTGGGGAATTGGTGGTTTGTAGCCAAATCTTAATTTTTCTGATACTCACAGGTGTATCTTCATCAATTTTCAATATGGCATTCACATTGAGCATGCAGAAAAGTAACAGAAAAGGAGGTAAAACAAAAATAAGCATAACATTAAGAAAACAATTATCTCCACAAAAGAGTGAGAATATTTGAGGAGGCATAATACCTGCCTTTATAATAAGCTTTCTAATAAAAAAAATAAAACTTGATTAGTTATGTAATAGAAATTTCATGAGAAATCCACACCCCATCTTGTCATATTATTCATTAAAAATGATGGCTCAACATGTCCTTTAGAAGGATCAAAAAAGTTCCCTACTTGCACATGCAGATTTTTAAGTGTTATACCAAATAATTTCATTTGCTCCACACCAGATGTTGTTTGGCTTGCTATTATTAGACCTAACACTGTCAAGCTTAAATCATTTAAAATCACCAGCTTAACATTCTTTTTCGTAACAGGGGGAAAAAAAGCAAGCACAGATGTTCAATACAGGTCCCATTTGCCCTCAGCCTATTTTTGCCTACAGCCTCCTTTTGCATGTCTTCCTTAAAAAGAGCAAAAATGTGGTCAGAACATCAGTCTTCATTGACATCAGCTGTTTTTTAGTTTAACCTCATTACAGTAGTAGTTCAAAAGGTGCTTCCTTCTCCAGTTTGCAATGTGACAACTGGACAAGCTGTATTATGCTCTCCAAATCTAGACCTATAAATCTTACACTTTTGAATTCCAACAAGATTTCTTTCAGCACTGTAAGACAGTTACAGTATAACTCACAAGACTGAAATGCTAATGCATGCAATATATATGCAGGAAACAACTGGGGTAGCTGGCTCCACTGTCATGAGTTATGTTTCACAGAACAGCAAGGGAAAAGGACATTGTTGTTACAGGTAATACGATGTGGCATGGAATAAGAAACGTGTTAGAGGATTAAGTCTAATTTTAACTGTTATTTGAAGCCTGGCTGTGACAGCCATCAGTTTTAAAAATCTGAGAAAGATTTTTTAAATTATTTATAATGATAGTGATTTAGTGGTAGATATATCTGATTGACAACTTTTTATTTAAACTTTTTTCAAAAGTAGAAAAAGTTTCTTTTTTTTTTTAATGGCAGTAATTGTAGAAATAGAGCTGTAGCTTTTCTTAGAAAATGTTAGAAATAGAGCACTTGAAAAAGTTGAATGTGTAAAAGAGTGAAATTAATCTCTATTTGGGGTAAAGTACAAGGCACGTTGTGTCTGGAATTATACATGTAAGAGAGAAGAAAGATAGTGCAAGGAGACTTTTGTGTTGTTAAAGTATGCACAGAGATTATGTCCATATTCTGAAGACTGGAACCTAAGAAATTACTGAACATGGGATGAGGATGACAAAATAAGGAGTGAGAAGCTCAAAAAAACAGTTTTCAGTATACGAATAATACCATGAGGGTGAGGCGTGGCTGTGTTGCCAAGATTACGGTTGGTCAAATATTACAGATCATTAGAGGAGTTCATTTTGGATTCACACAGCATCCAGGTAAACATATCAGAAATACCATCTATATATGAAATGTGTAGGTAACTTTATAAGAAATAGCAAATTTGGATACAGAAGTAACAAAACTGTAACCAATAGGAAGAAAGTATAAGGCTGTTTTGTGTTTTATTATCTGGGAAAAGGACAAAGAAACAGAGAGACAGAGGTAAATGGGGAAGGAGCATGGGAAAATGGAGGTAAGTGGGGTTAAAAGGGACTGTTTGATTGTAAGCAAGATGGTAGTTAGTACACTTTCATGACTGAGCTCTACACCTGATCACTGCAAAGTTTCATACCTCCTGTTGAGGTCTATCCTAGAAGGGGTGCGTGTATGTGTCCTTGTGTGCACCCACCAGCAGACTACAGACTAGCTAAACAGAAGAAACAAGATGATTGTGCCCTGCAGCTCATGTGACTGCTGATTCTGCATATACTGATGTTGATAAAGGCATTGTTCTCTGCCCATGTTGGTCTGTGTGGCTGTCTGTGATGTGTATCTGTATATGTTAATTTGTGCTTGGCCTCATTGCTAATCAGACCTAGAGACTGGTGACAACAGCAGCTATGTCTCAGTGATTGAGACTAGATAAACAATTCCTGGTGTAAGCCTCCTAAATCTGCAGGAATAAAAAAATAAATCAGGAATAAAACTTCCCTGAAATTCAAAGATTCCCTGCTGTGGCTTCCCTTAGAAGCTGTGGGGTTTTTGTTTTTGTTTTGTTTGGTTGGTTTTTTTTAAGTATGAAAAGGTCCAGAGTAGTGTCTTCTTGTTCCTTGAAAACTGAAGCCCAGCGTCACTTTAAAAAGAAAATGCTTAATGTCAAGTGGATGAAAGTAGGATTTGTCCTAATTTTTTCAGTAGCTTCTCCACCTAATCTCATAAGGAACACTTCTAAATTTCAAAGACTCAGGCTTCACAAAAAATGAAGTTCTGTTTGTTTCTTTCTTAAGGCATCTTTTAACATGTAAAAGTTGATAGGGTGCTCAACCTATCCTACCACATTAATCAAATTATCAGTTTTAAGGAAATTAGGCTTTCATGTGAGAAATCCTCAGTTACTTCACTTTTCCAGTCAAATAAAATACAAAAATATTGTGTTGGAGTCATATTTACAGGTTTTAAAATTGCTGTTTCTTCTCAATAGCTAAGCAATACATACCCTGTGTTCTCTATTGGAAATGTTGTGTGTGGGTAGCATAAAAACAAAATGAAAAAATCAAAATCTTTTAGAAAAGACAAGTGGATACAATTATAAATAATCTTCAAACAAAGCATTTTAAAGTTCCTTCCAATATGAAACCAGGAAATTACAGGGAAATGCCCTTAGCTAAGGAGAAGTCCTTATAAAGTCTGTTGAATGAGACAGGCTCATCCAGCACAGCTAGAAAGAGATGCACAATGCAATGTTTTTTGACGTGGAGAAAGTTTTTAGGTATTTATTTTTTTTAAGATTTCATGTACATGTATTTCTATTTTCTCCTTTTGCAAAGGGGATTGTACACATTCTGCTAATTCAGAACATACTCTACATCACTAATCACAAGGACATGTATTTTGAAAGTTACTGGAGGAACTAAATTGAGCTGGTGTATGATTACTTACATGCATGCTCGGCTGTCTTTCAGAATCAGTATTCACAAAAGCTTAAGAACGAGAACTGCAAAAATTTGTACTTTGACATTTTATTTTAATCTTTTTTCTATTTTTAAGAGGGGATTAGAATCACTGTAATTAGACGAGGGCCTGCTTTTCATGGAATTCTCAAACAGCTTTGGATTTTTTATTTAGCCCATATGGATCTAAAGTACCTGCTAGAATTGGTAGATAGAAGTCAAAATACATATTCTTGCTATGTATATAGTAAGAGAACAGATTTAACGTGAACAGTAGGTAATGATGAAGACAAGTCTGTGTTATATTTCTCTCATGACAAATAAGCAATATCTTGCTGGAGAGGGCAAGGTCTAATATTTGGATTTGTTTTGGCAAACACAGTTACGTTTTGGCATTTCACATCCTGGATAAATGCTATGGCATTAACAGAACAGTTTTGAATATGGTCACTACATTTTATGAATGAAACACCTTGCATTTTTAACATGGAGAAATAGTTTTTGTTTGTACATTCCATCAGGAAATACCATCAATTTGAACCAAGAAAGGAAGGCACTTTGGACATAAAGAAAACATCCTTAAGACTCTTAATGGACCTAAGGGTCTGTTAAGACCCATCCTATTCCCTGTGTCCGTTGATTTATTTATGTATTTCAGAAGGCTGGGTCTGTGGTTCTTATATTTTATATACAGAAATTGAGGGTACTCATTAAGGAAGAGGTTTTTAAAAGAAGCAAACTATAAAGGTAGATCTCAAATACTTCGCACTCCAGTGTAGACATAGGCTGTTGATCTACAGTTTTTTAACCTGAAGTACTTAAAATTCACAAACTATACATGAAATACCTTTTGTGAAAAGTCTAGAAGAATACCAATATGACAGGATGAAAAGGGAAGGTAAATACTTTAGGAAGAAGTCTCAAAAACTACCTCTTGCTAGCTGTCAATCACAAGCATCACAAATTGTATTACAGAGCACCCTGCAATAGCAGATTTTTTCAGAGTTAAGCTTTCTCTTAAAAATCTCTAATCCACTCAGACATCTACATTACACACCATAGTCTACATAAAAGAATTATGAGGATGAAAGAGAAAACTTGTGAGAAGGATGAAATAAATAGAGGTTATGCCTGACATAAGTCTTCTTTTACAAGTTTTTCTTGCCACTCAACAGTTCTAACCGTAACTAGCCCTCTTATTCTTCTCAGTGTGCCCTTTGGTATCTTCATTCCAGTTACACGTACCAGTCTCTTTTTCTCCCTCTCTCTTTGTCATCTTTTTCATGTATGTCAGTGCTCACAGAAGCTTCAAAAATAACCATCCTGTTCAGGATGGGAGTATGTACAAAGGAGATGGAGGGAGATGAAGGGAGATTACTGTGAACTCAGTAAGGCTTCTTCATTTAAGAGACCCAGAGGAGAAGGAACTAGTGGAAAACAGGACGTATCTGAGAAAGGGAGTCTCTCTTTTACTTCCCAAGCACATTGAAAAATTGCCCAAAAGAAAAAAAAATGGTAGCACTGCCATGGTTCCTTAATGGAGTGAGGATTTAGAAACACTCAGAGTCTGAAGCTGATATTCTATTCATGTTGATCAGAAACAGAGTACTGTGTTATTGTATTTATAAAATCAGGATAAATTGAAATGCTATGTCTTTTGTGGTGCCTTGAAATGAAATATCTATGCTTGGGAGACAGAGATGATGATGCCCATAAAAGAAACAGTGGTTTGGGGGGAGATGTAACCTAAGTGCGGCACAAAACAGAAAAAAGAAAATGAATTGCGGAAAGCCTTTGGTCATCTGTGTGGGTGTACAGCATAAGTTGTCTGTTTTTTCAGCAATCATCGAGAATTTTAGAAGTAGTCAGTCAAGTAAACTACCTAGAGGCAACTCTAGTGCCTCATAAATCCTAAAGAACCTGAAAGACCGTTATTATTTCTAAGGTGCTTCAGACTCTTGGGGTATTTTTGTAGAGAAGCTGAAAGATTTTGAGTCTGTATTTCTGTTGTTGCCTGTATCTTTCATGTTTTCAAAAGATAGATAATATTTTACCGTATTTTTTTTTTTTCTCCTGTGTAAATGCCTGGTGTCGGTGGTCTGGCTTAATATAATTATTTCCTCTAAAACAGCCTTTTTGTATGACCACATTATGCACTTAGACTAACTGCATCTCAATTTCCTACTGATAAAATGAGAAAAACATTGCATGGGATTTTTTCTTTTGCTCTCTCTTTTGTCTATTCAGAATAAAAAATTTTACATAATTGTATTTTATACTTACCTTAGTGGCAAATTGAAACATTAGTTTCAATCTTCATTTTTGTAACAAAAACAGTAAAAAAATAAGGGTTTTATGACCTGACTCTCTTGTTTCAGAAAATTCAGCTGGTATACAGCTATTTTTTCAAGTAAGAAGAGATCTAAACTTCTGTAGGTCTCATTTCAATGCAAAAACTTTTATGTTTGTTTTCCTGATCCTGTTGAAAAGTTTCATTTTTGCAATTACACAACTTTTCAGATAAAATTACCAAGCAAGAAATGCCTTTTTCATCTTGGGAGACCTTTTATGACAAACCTCAGGAGAAAGCTCATAGCTACAAGTACTGCATTCATCTGAAGGGTAGAAGGAGGACAGGCAAATGAAGGTGAAGCCACTGAAATTTTTAGCACAAACATATGAATTAAATATTACAAGGACAAGAAATGTTAGAAGAGGCTTGTGAAGAAAAAGAATCTAATTTTGCTTCTTCATTAAATTACAAGTATAAAAACTTCAAAGATTTCATATTGGGTTTTGTAGCTAGATACATTATCTTAAATTCTGCATCTGTTGTTTAAAACTTGACTTTTTTTTCCTGTATACGTTATATGTTTTTGCACTTTTCAGTGTTATTTTCTAGAGACTTAGACTTACTGCCCCAAAATTTACAGTCTACTTTAGCTCAATATAAACAGGGGACCACATTGCTGAATTTGAAGCTGGGCCAAACTCATGTAAAAGATTTGAAAAACCAATTAAAACTTTTATCAAACACTTGATATTTTTTTTCTCCTGTTATACTTCAGTGTGTCCCCACACATAACATATCTTTGTAGGCACATAAGACAGTAAGCCATACAGGTAATTTATCTCATTTGCTCCCCCATGTCTAGCTCTACCAGAGACAGTTTATGTTGGGTTAAATTACTCCTTATCATCTCTGACGCTTTACTTTCTTGCATAGCTATAATTATGGAACGTTCCCACATTTGTTCACTGAAATAATCAATATTTGGAGACACATCATTTTCTTTTATATTTTTGAGTATAAGTGAACAGTATACAAATCATGCAATGTCTGTTGAGGATATCTCCCAACTAATCACTTTTGCTGCCATGCCAGTATCACCTAATAGAGATAGGGGCATGATGAGAACTAAAACTTCTTCCCCAGATTGTACAAAGATACGTTTCAGTTAAAATTAGTTTTCTGTGATGTATACCAATTTGTTATAGTACTCTTTTCTCCATATCAAGTCTCTGCTAAATCAGGGACTTCTGCAACAGTCTGTCTTAGCATCCCTTTTCACTTTTCTAGAATCCTGTTCTTACATCAGCTTTGATCCTTTTCTGAAGAAAGGCAGGTGTATTTGCTCAAGGAGGGAAGGAGCCCCCTCAGTGGTTGACCTGTAACTGACCTCAGCCATGTCATGGCCAGCTTCAGCCATGCAATGCTGACCAGACCCTGTGTAGGCCAACCACCATCGCATCTGCATGGTGGCTATTGTGTGGCAGAAGTTCAGATCCCCCAGCCAAGAAGCTTAGTGTGAACATATTTGACCACAGAAGACACCTTAAAGACCATCTAGTTCCAAAATCCCTGTATTGGACAGGAACATCTTCCAGTAGACTAGAGCCCAATCCAACGTGGCCTTAAGTGCTTTCAGGGATAGGGCATCCACAACTTCTCTGGACAACCCGTTCTAGTGCCTAAACCTAAACCTCTTTGAGTTTAAAGCCATTCCCCCTTGTCCAACATGCTCTTGTAAATAGTATCTCTTCATCTTTCTTGTAGGGTCCTTTCAGGTACTGGAAGGCCACAATTAGGCACCAAGAAACCTGCTCTTTTCCAGCCTGAACATACCCAATTCTCTCAGCCTTTTCTCATAGGAGAGGTACTCCATCCCTCTAATCAATTTGGTGGCTTTGTCTGGACTTGCCCCAACAGGTCTGTGTCCTTCCTGTTCTGGGGACACAGACCTGGATGCAGCACTGCAGAGGATCTGCAGTCAGGGAGTGTTTATCCAACTTAAACTGGGATGACTCCCAAGGTGATTTCTTGAGTTTGAGACCCCTCACCTCTTTGGATTAGAGATTACATTTTCTGGGTTACTCTTTCTAAAATGTTGAGACTTATGTCAGTTTTGTAGGACCAATTTCATATGACATCACAAATCAGTATTCAAATGGATAATTGGTTTAACTGGTTTATAAAATAATTCTCACTTGAATATATAGTTTCACTCAGTTTTATAAGCCTCTAAGTTTTGCAATGCACCCCATCTATAGCGGAGGTTTTCACATTAGGAACAGTGTGGGGTTTTGCTCTTTGTCCTACTAATAAGGTAAAAAGCCAGAAGGTTCTTTCCCTATTTAGCTGTGTGCCAGCACGAAGACACCTCATAGGATCTCCTGAACCTCTTCTCAGACCTGTTGCTACTTTATTGGGCAGAGTGCCAAAGATCCCACCTCGGTCGTTACTACAAAAGAGGACTGAACAAAGGGCCTCGTGGCATTTTTGGGGTGGTTTAGCAGGAGCACAGACCCTGCGCTCCTGGCACCGGCTTTTCTCTGTAAAAGTTTGTTATTCTTGTCTTTATTAAAACATTTTTCTGTTTCAAACTCTCCCACTAATGCCATCCTGCTAATTTTTATGCCATTTGAGATTGCTGGACAAAACCCAGAAGTGATGCACTTGCTGAGAGCTCATTAAATCTGGCTCTCGGCGAACATCATCATCTGAGAAACCATCCTCTGTGGATGTTATATTACCTTGTGAACTATATAAGATCAGCCATATAATTTTCCCTCATAAGTTGTTCTTAGAAGTTCTCTAAGCACTTACTGAGAGCTGCGTCAGTGACATCCTTTCTCACTTTTCCTCCAGTTTTCATAGAATCATAGAATATTCTGAGTTGGAAAGGACCCACTAGGGTCAGCAAATTTCATCTCCTGGTCCTGAACAGGGCAAGAGTCACACCATGTGACTGGAACTGTTGTCCAAATACTTCTTGAGCTCTGTCAGGCTTGCTGCCGTGTCCGCTTCCCTGGGGAGCCTGTTCCAGTGCCCAACCTCCCTCTGGGTGAAGAACCTTTCTCTATTATCCAGCTTAAATCTCCTCTGACACAGCTTCAGGCCGTTCCATCAAGACCTGTCCCTGGTCACCAAAGAGATCAGTGCCAGCCCCTCAGCTTGCCCTTGTGAGAAAATTGAAGCCTGCAATGCGGTCTTGCCCCAGTCTCCTCTTCTCCAGGCAGAACAGACTGAGTGAACTCAGCCATTTCTCATACGGCTTCCCCTCTAGACTCTTCACTGTCTTCATAACCCTCTTTTAGATGCTCTCTAATAGTTTTATGTCTTTTTTTATAATGCATTGCCCCAAACTGCACTCAATATTCAAGGTGAGGCTGCACCAGTGCAGACCAGCGTGGAACAATTGCCTTCCTTGACCAGCTGGTGATACATTAATGAATTATTTTTATTTAGAAATACACCTGCAAGGCAGCATGCTGATGTGATATCTCTTCAAGGAAGGACCTGCTATTGCAGCAGTGACCTCCTGCAATAAAAAGGTGGCTTGATATGATAGACTACACAGGAAGTAATTTGTTTTATACATACAGTATTCAGAACTGTAGGATTTGGGAAACTAAAAGATATATGTGTGGAGTACTGATCATAGATTTCAAGCTGAGAATTTAAGTAAATAAAGAAATAGATTAAGCCTATATCCAGAAAGTCTTCAGGCTGTGTGCTGGCAAAAAACTATACACATCTCCACTTCCAGCTTACCTGGACCCAAGCCTGGGAGCAAATTAACAGTTGTGGACAATTTTCAGACTGAAACTCTCTGAAGGGAAACAGGGAGTTGAATCCAACTGACAGTGTAGAAAAATATAACCTGATGGTCACAAAAGACGTCCAAGATGAAGGAAATAGAACATACTTTGCTTGATAGACCATACAGTGATGAAGTCTCAGAAAAATCATCCAACTCGTCCCTATTTTCTCTAAGGAGAGAGGTAGAAAAGATGTAGATATGCTTACATCTTAACACCACAATACCTGGGAAGCTATAAAAACATCCTTGTAACTACTGTCAGCTTTTCAGAGTCTTAGCAGCAATTTTAATTACTAATTGTGGAAAATCTGAAATAACTATTTTCAGTAAAACAAATAAAGCAAACTTTGAAAAATAACATAGATGACACCCTGGAAATATAAACCACATACTCTGCATATTTAGATTTTGTTCTGTAAATGGATTACTATAAGACTGTTTAATCATTTTTTAAATAATAAGATCATTTTTCTAAACAATATGCCATAGTTTAGGGCATATGTTTCACACTGTTTTGTGGTGCATTTATAGTGAAGCATTATTAACCACATTTTTTGCATAATCCCATTACTTCATGTTATGTGACTGACAAGACTTAGATTTTTCTTACATCTTCCTGATTTCAAATGCAGGGATGTTCTGCAGTCATTATGCTCTTTCAGATTCTTTTTTGTATGCTTCTCACTCTGCCACATGAGTTTCACACAACATTACTCAATTAAAAGCTGGCATAAAAAAATTATTATATTTAGCCCTGAATCACTTAGATGGAGCTTTGGAACCCATGCATAAATGTCTGTGAATTTCATGAACACAGTGGATGTTTTCTTCTTCAGCCAAAGAATATTTCTAAAAAATTCAGAAAGCCAGTAAACTCAGTTAATTATATGAACTGACAGCATATAGTTTAACCAAAGAATGTAGAGATGTTTGTTGTCTCTAGTAAAGGGAGTCTGACAAAGAGTTTCCTGAGATAAAAAAAAAGTCAGTAAAGGAAACTGTTTTTCTGAAAGAAGGCAACCACAAATAAATCCAAGAACTGTTGCAGCAAAATCACTTTATTACAGCAGATTGGTGGTCTAAATACCATATAGGAGTTATCTCCCATTCTCTGCAGTGCTGTCACAGATGTCAAGGACATGAGAAAAATGAGGATGAGAATACTTTATCCTGCAGTTAAAAGCAAAGAATTCAGATGAGGAATTTCTCCTCATGTTAGCCACTGTGCATTTTCATATTCATAGATGAAATTAAAATCAACACAGATTAGGAAAATATGACTGAAAAAACTCCTATGAAAATAAACTTTTAATTTTTCATTTTTTATGAGAATAAGTTAATTTTCTATTACCCTCATTCAAGGATAATTACTATACATCTGAAAGAAACATAGTGTCATATACATGCAAGAAACCAACAGTATGAGATAAGTGGGTTTCCCTGTAAAAAGAAAGTGCTATCAAATAAAGGAAACCTCTTCTAAAAAGAAAAATGTTAAATTATTCTTTCTACCGTCTTCAGTTTAAAATAAGCAATTATGCTTTGCATGTTGTAAAACTACAAATCGAACTACACCAGCAGGGGAGTGAAACTTGGAGGCGTAAACATGGGAAGAAAGATAAGATTGCAGCTGAGATTTCACATTAAATTAAAAGGACAAGTAGAGGTATGTTGTTTCAGATGCCAAAAAAGCAGAAGAGAAGGTTTTTGCACCAGATTGTGCAAAAAAAAGCAGAAAGCGAGGGAGGCCAAAACTGGATGAGTAGGGGATAAAAGAATGAGGAAAAGTTAAGTATTATAGAGTATTTGTAAGATAGCAAGTATCAGTAAGATAGCAAGTTTTTGTATTAATGTTTTTCTTCAAAACTCCCATTTTAAGGACTTATAAAACAATAAAAAATATTTTAAAAAGCTGAGAAAATCCCCAAAACATACACATCAGTTAAAAAACAACAAACCAAATATTAGCATGATCTATCTGTATGTTATTTTTCTAATTTAAATGTGTAATAATTCCTTTAGGGACATAAAATTTTTAGCTGGCAAAATATGCCGAAGTACATAGAAAAATCAACATCTCATGTGTACAGAAATTCATATTGGATAGATACTAATGTCACATCTCTGAACAAAGACTTATATGCAAAACATATATTCTGCATAAGGAGTCTTCTCCCTATACCAGCCTTGGTATATTGCCTTTCCCTTTAGATAATTTCCCATTGGCCTTTTCCTGACAGAACTTTGGTCTTGACCCGAGCATTTATTTCCAAAATATTTTTGATTTACATGGTTATTCTCTTAAACATAGCTAACAAAGCAGAAAGTTGAGTTTTACGCTACCTCAGCAGTGCTGTCTCTTCTCTCTCTAGGATCAGTGCTGATTTAGCTGTCTATAGCTGGATCAGTTACTGCCAGTAGAATTAAGTTCCTGAGTGTCATGCTAACTATTGAAAAATATGGTAATTTTTCCCACCAGTGCTTTTTTTTCTTCTAAAGCTATGCCATTAGCAGTGTCACTTGTGAGTGTAAAAGGGTGTGCTGATGGTTTATATATGAATATTCAAGGAGCCCTGAAGTAACAGTGAATCATGAGACTAAGAGAAGTGTTTAGGATGTCTGTTATGGAAGCAGATACCTACTTGGCTCCCAGCTCTTACCTGGGTTCAGAAAGAAAACATGTACACCAAAAAACTTTGACTCATTTTCTCTGTATTTCTTCCCCTTCTCCTCCCCTCACCCAGTTTTAGCACTTCCTAGGCTCCTTGTCATAGTCAAGATATAATTTTATTTTCCAATTACATGCCATTTTATTAGGAAAGATAGTATTAATACTTAATTTGCCTTTGGAGTCTGGAGCAATACTGTTTCTCAACAAAACTTCATTTTTAAGAATGTTTTAGTACAAATACCTAATGGTATTAAGAATACCATAATATATACATTAAAAAGGAGCAGTTCACCCTGAAAGAGAAGAGACGAAGTAGAAAAGAAGATAGCATGTGTATAGACATGATTCTATGTCTTTCCTGTTAATTGATGTCTAATTATGAGAACTTAATAAGAGAAACTAAAATACTATTTTAATTTGGATGAGGAAGAGATTTTGCATTTGTTGGTGGGGTTTTTTGTCCTCATGAGAAAACCTGAAAGAAGTGATGGCAGATTTTAGACTGAAGAACAGCAAGTGCGGCTTGAATTTGTGGGCTGATTATTAGGCACATTTTGTTAAGAGGTGAGGAGAGAAATAAAACAAGTTCATCACACTGTTACAAGAACCTTTGATGTAACCAGTTGAATTTATTTTCTAGTTCTGATAAAGACTGATAACAATACATCATCTTTACCATTTATGCCTTGAGAAACTACCTAGAAGAGAGGATAGACAGTGTTAAAGGAATAAAGTAGGTGTTTATTAAAAGGCCTTCAAAGGATACACCTTGGGCAGTGACTCTACCCAAGATGGATGACTGGTCTTGAATTTCCACAGTTTTATAAGTTTTAGTCCAATTACATATTGGGGTTAATTGTCCAGTTACAGCTTCAGGTTATGAAGTCCCATCCTCCCAGATTGCTCTCCTCCATTCACTGTTGTTTATACTTTTTGGGCCTGAAGCTGCAATGGTTTCCTTCCTTCCTTCTCAGGCTGGAAAAGGATTGTTTTGTCTAACTACACTGTGAAGAGAACTTGCTAACACTTTATATGAAGTTCAGAGTTATATACTAATGCAGTGCAGAATCTGGAAAATATGAAAGCTAAAACTTAAGGCATCACCATTGCATCTTGTAGTTTTTTGCCCAAATTTTGCTCTTAACATTATTGATAAGCATGGATTTTTAGGAACAATACTTTTAGCCAACTCATGATACTCAACAATTATTCTTAAGGACACTGTGAGGGGATGTAAACTAGATGAGAAATTGATAACACTGTGAGTCTTGGAGGGGGTCAAGGAAGGCTTGAAATCTGCCTGGCAGCAATATGTGAAATTTGTCAGACGGAAAATACATGATAATTGAATGTTACATAACAAAAGGAAAGCATTATAGTTAAATCGAAAGAATTTGTGAAACACTTGAAGAGAGCAGGTACAAAATTACTGTCAATGAAATGGCCCTGTAAAAAGGGTCATATTAAAAGTCTAAGTCATATTAAAGCAGTAAAAATAATAATGAATTAAAAAAATGTATCTTAGAAGTTTACAGGCAATGCATAGTTCTTCTGTAAGTATGTTATTAGCACTTCCAAAATGCCTTAACACCTCAAATCAGTGAGTGTCAATGTCTATAGTAAATCATAGTTATCGGTATAGCCCTAGATAACACAACCATATTTTCTTTCAAATTACTTTTCTTTTTACACAATAACATTGCTGAGCTCCTTGGTTTAGTAATACTTGCCCATAAAATGAAAATGCTCAGAATGTTAACAGTGAAACAATTATAAAAGTACTGAACCAACTACTGTACTAGCTACTGGTAGAATTATGTGTCTCTCTGTCTTATAGATGTTAATGGAATTAACATTGAAAACTCCAATGGTCACACTCATATTTTCTCACATTAACCCATTTCCTCTCTCTGTAAAATAATCTCATTAATAATATTGGATTTGCCTCTATTGGCCTCTGATCTCCATTGTTCAGTGATAAATGCACAGGAGCTTTGATTTTTACCATGGGAAATCCAAGTTATTCTGAGATTGTTGAAGCATCCAGAAACAATATTTCTTACACATTTTGCAGGTGGCTTAAAAGGAAATCTTATATCTAAAGACTTAATTAAAAAACTATTGGTGTAGTGTTTGCCACACAATCCAACAGTATATGCATGAGTGCCTCACAGAGTAAGGAAGCTTGTAGCTGTTTAAGAGAAATAAAGAACTGAATCAACGTCCAGAAGGTAAAGAGGAACTGATATTCGTAATTAACATATTAAATGATAAATTCTTATAAATTCTGTAAGAAATATAACACTATGTACTAAGAACTGAAGGACAGATTCCCTGAAATGAAGGAGGTCTCACTTAAGGCTCAGCAAATGCCAGATTCATAAAGAAAAGAACTTGAAAATACAACTGAAAACACAACTGAAACTTGAAAATATTTATACAAATACCTGATTTCTAAATTGAACTCTTTTTTTGTAGAGAAGGCATTGCAATGACTTCCTTGTGCTTTCAGCAGGTGGGTTGAGATGTGTGGATTTAAAATTACTGAAAATCTAGTTCCGATATGGAGTAATGTCCTTGTGGTTGAAACTGAACAAACACCAGTTTGGATGGCAGATTATATAAAATTTTATATATTATATAAAAAAAGATAGCCTACCCTTTTTCCAAGCTGGAGAAGATAAATAGGTGTTGTCTAGAAAAAACACCAAAATACCCAGATTAACATTCTGAGAAAGGTAATATTACCTTTGAAATATTTTAAGTATCTCTGCTGATTAAAATATGGAAGGCTGTTAAGACCTTGTTGGTATGGTTGGAACAGTTTCTTCCAGCATCAGTGTATCATATGATATTTTTAAAAATAAATTAACCTCTCTGATTTTAATACCTTAGGCATAAAATTTAAGTTTGGAAAGATCCCCAAGTGGTCATCTAGTTCAGCTCCCTGAACTAATCAGGATTACATTTTTATATTAATTCCTTGAATAAAAATTTATATTGTTTTGTATCTCATTTCCTTACAACAACAGCAACAACAACAAAGTAATAAGAAGAGTAATACCCACTCCTAATTGTTAATTAATTGAACATAATTAATGATTGTTAGTTAATAAGAACATAAGCATGGCCTGAACGGGTTACACTGAAGGCACACCTAGCACCAAATAGTAATTCAATCAGAATCAATAAGCTTGTTTTTAATTAAAAGGAGATGTTCAAGGCCAGGCTGGATGGAGCTCTGAGCAACCTGGTCTAGTGAAAGGTGTCCCTGCCCATGGCAGTGGGCTTGGAACTAGATGATCTTTGAGGTCCTTTGCAACCCAAAGCATTCTGTGATTCTGTGAAAAAGTAAGAATGTGGAAAATATCCATGATCCACTTTAACTTTTTCCCAGGGCCCTAATAGCTTAAGTTCAGGAATTTCCATGTATATATAATAAATAAATATGTCTGCAACATCCTCCAGGTACATATTCTTGTCTTTTATTAAAAACAAGCAGTTTTTTGAACCTGACTTTTATCAGTTTCATTTGTTATCCTTTAGTTCTTGTACATGAAAAGACCATAAACTATCCTTCCCTACAGACTTTTGTCAAGGCATTCATGACTTGCAGATTTTTAGCTTATTGTCCTTGGTTTTTCTCTTTATAGCTCATGGATCCCAGTTTATCTATCATTCCCAGTATGGAAGACATTCTATAACTTTGATCATCATATTTTGTAAATGTTTGTGAAGCATTCAGTACTCCAGAGTTGATCACTATTAAAAAAAAAAAAAAAAAAAAAGAAAAAAAAAATAATTCTGTCTTCAGGGCAGGATTTGAATAATTTTCAGTGAATAAGTCTGGGTAAAGACTATTAAACAAGATGAAGACTAAAAGAGGAAAAACTGATCATTAACAAGAACTGTCTGCTTCTAGACTGAATGAGGCAGAGATTTGGAGAATAGAAAGTGTATACCTTCATGTCATAGACCTAAAAAATGTAATATGGCATTGACAAAAAGGGACACAGACAATCTTGATTCCAGTATTTGTATGCTTCTGTGTGCTTGCCATTATGAGGTAAATAATAGTCTGTAAGCCCTTTTTCACTATATGTAAAAGATTAAAAGAGAATAGAATGTTGCAACTTTGACATAAACAGAAAGAAATGCAGATGAGCAGTGAATTTCACCTGATGGTATTGCAGAACAATTGCCCTTTATAACAGACCTCCAGAGAGTGATGTATATTTATTGCAGATTATGTTATTATTTAGAGGATGGCAAGAAGAGATTTTTTTTCGCACTGACAATTCTCCTTTTGTTCCTGTTTCTCACCCTATTACTTATGCATTTCAGTGTAAGAGGAACAGATAGGGAGACAGGAGAAAAGGCTGAGGATGATATGCCTGCTTTTGGATGGAGAAGTGCCAGCAGAGTTAAAGAACTGTCAGAGGTATGTGTTAAAAGGTGTTTTCACTCCTCAAATATAGGCACCAAGGGTATGAGAATGTCTTCTGAAAGAAATACATGTTCTTAGGACCGTTTTAGAGTTGAATAGGAAAATAAAGCAATAACTGAAGGACAGGTATGTCTGCAGTTCCTAAGTTTCATACCAGGATTTTCAGGCAGATTTTCAAAATTCGGTGTCTTGATTTAACTTTTGCTTTCACATAAAATTTTTCCAGGCTTAACAGACACATATTAACATTTTGATAATGAAATAGTATACAAGTTATACATACAGATTACATTTTAAAAGCTTCTATAAGAGATTAATCATAGTGATTCACTGTACCTGCAAATTACTTCAAAAAAGGCCAAATCATGTACTTTTTCCTTATTGAAAACATTAGATTTTTTTCTTAGGCTTTTTTTTGTTTGTTTGTTTGTTTGGGGTTGGGATGTGGGGGTGTGCGTGGGTGTCTGTGTGTGAGTGCATGTGTGTGTGTGTGTGGTTTTTGGTTGGTTGTTTCTTTTGTTTTTTTAAATAAACAAAAACAAATTGTGTGCAAATGTGGTTTTGTCTCATTTATTCTTGTCGGGACAAAAATGGAATTTTTCAAATATTTAATTTCTCTGCATTTTTTATTGTAGCAGTTTTGTTCCTTTGTGCCTCTCTTCCTGAAGAAATGGCATTTTTCTCCAGAAGCTGCTGATCTTAATCCTCAGCTTTGTGGAGTTATTTTGTAATTAAAATAAACAAGTATCTTTTTTGCTTGGTTGATTGGTTGGGTTCTTTTGCTTCAGAAAAGAGATTGGAGACTTAGTCAGTTCTACTTTCTGACTTTTTGGGCAAACATTATTTTTTTCTGGAAGTCTCATTACTTCAATTATTTTGAAGTAGGCATCTAGTAAAGAGAGAGCATGTTGTACTCTACTACTAACCACATGCTTACCATGTGACATGCAAATATATCATACCAGTGTCGACAAGTAATAGCAGATTCTACTAAAGGACAAACACGTATGGTTATAATGTCTGCATCATCAACAATACGGTGAATAACAATATGACAATTTTTTATTCCCTAAAAATAAGTATTAAAACCTTAATCTTTCTATGTTTCATGTATATGGAAAAAGCTACATTTACAGCCAGCCATGAAAATGTGTCATCTGTAGACTGAGTACCTGAAAGTAGCCTGTGGCTGAGGAGGATATTGGAAAGTAAGCAGAAGCTATAGCATAACTTAAATTTAGCTGTCTTATCTGAAATACTATGTAGTCTTGCTTCTATGCCTTCCTAGAGACCTAGATATTCCTAACTACACTTCTGATACCTCAATTCACTGAGTGCTTTAAAATCAAAATAATATTTTTTTATTTTCTTCCAATCTGAAAATTAGTTTGTAATAGCTGTCAGATGTGAGACCAAAAAGGCAAAGAAGAAATAGCAGAAACAGTGTCAATCAAGCACAGATTATTTTAAAATTATTTCTTTACCTTTTTGCAAAAACTAGAGATACAGATGAAATTATATGTTTTGTGCATGTTTCATTATATGCAGTTTTCAAACTATTCTATCATCCTTTATAAGCTTGTTTTTTTGGCTACTATTCAACAGTGTTTTCTACCAAATCAATATTTTTCATAGTTTTAGCTTGTCGTTACTGAATGTGTGAAAGAAATGCCTGAATGGCACTCTTCTACAATGGTTGCTGATTTATAAGGTATTCATGATCAGTGATGATAAGAGATGGGGTGTTTGCAAGTGAACAGGAACATGTCCATTCACCTGGAACAGAGACAAAAAACACCCTAGGATGCAGCATCAAAATTATTGAAATATATTCCCAATGTTTGCTTCAGTTGAATGTAAAAGGCTGAAATTCCTGTGCCAGGGATATGTTATCCAGAAGATCCTTAAACAAAATACATTGCCTTACACAGACATGAGTTAGGTTTTGTTGGAGTAATTTTAACACCACAAATTTATAACCAATTTGTAACACAATGTGTGGACAGTGAGATTGGAAAATATTGCCCTTGGTAGGACAATGAAAATTCTTTATCACTCCTTATGCTATCCTGCATTCAACATGTGGCTATTGTATGTAGTGATAGAAACCAAGGTATGGTCTCTACAAAACTGCTAATGAGGAGAATCCACTCTTGCACAAAAAGATCACACTCTTTTTAATTACAAAAGGGGAGGAAAAAAACCAATTGAATATCCATGGTAAAAATACTTATATTGCTCTTCTGATTTAAAATTCTTAAGCATTAATCAAAATGTTTAAAGCCCCTGCTGTTTCTCTTTATTCAGTTTGACAGCCACCCTTATGCATCTGCTCACAATTGTAAATGCACAAATAACAGATCAACTTATTTTTTTCCAGTTATCAATGTCATTGTTTGAAAATGTGAAATAAATATTTTTTATTTTAAAAGTGAAAGACTGATGTAGTTTTTCAAGGAGATATATAAATCCTGTCTAGGCCTTAAGGAAAGCATCTGGGAATCTGTGGGAGGGTGAATGTTTGCTCTATCAATTCCATCCTGTTCTTTACATCTATGTTCTTGGTGGAGGGAGTGCATGCCAAGAATCCTATAGAAAACATCTCTGTACGTTTGCAGTATTCCCTGTGTTTATTGGAAGATCACAAGGCAATCCCTCCAGCCATAGCAGTTATAATGATCTTTGATATGTCCCCTGTTTCCTAGCCAGTTCATGGTCCAGAGACTATACAAATTTGGAGGAAAATTATGGTACTTTGAAATATGTTAATGCAAATATTTTGAACATATGTATGGTTTGCCTACTTTAATCATATTAAAGTAAAAATGAACTAAAAGTAGTTTCTAAAAGTGGAAGTGGATTTTCAAGTATGTAAAAATAATTTCAAATATATATTTATTTGAAACAAAGAGAGAGTGGAAAAATCTTTCTAAATGTTATTGGGAAATTGAATAGACACTTTCCTTTTATCACTGGTTTAAAATCTGGATATCTAGAAAGCCTCCAAGGCCATAATCTCTAATTAGCAGCCCCTCCTACTATTATAGGTTGAACTTATATCACTCTAACTATTCATTTTAGTGGCCTTTGTAATGTTCTCTGATTCTAATGCCAAATCAAACACTATAAGAATTGAGATTGTATTTTAATCTTATTTGTGTGTAATCTGAATCTTTTAATCCTTTTAAGTGACAGAATGGGAACACAATATACAAGGTGCTCTTTCCTCGAGAGAGCAGAAATATTTGCAGATGCATAAGAGCTTGGATTTTGATAGCAGCACAATAAAGTGACATTTTAATTACTTTAAGAGGAAGAGGCAACAGTTTTTCTGTGATCACAAAGAAAATAAGGCAAACTATAACACATGGAGCTTGTGACTTAGTGTACAACAAAAAGAAAAATATGAAGAAGAAGATGCCAAGGCTCTTTTACCATTTTGTATCTTGTACTTTTCATGTTTTTACCACTGGGTACCTGCCTGATATGAAAGTTGAATCAAGTGGCAGATGAACTACTTAGAGATTTTACTCTGAGCATATACAGTGACACTAAGATCACATATATGAATCACATCCTTAAAGTTCAAATAATGATAACAAGTCTGAGAAACAGAAAATAAAGTTCTTTTACACTGGATTTACACTGACAATTGTATTTGTATTTATCATGTTTAAAAGTGAATTTTTAAGAGGAAGCCTTATTGCACATATTTGGCATTTCCTTGTCACCTGCCCTTTGTTTATGCAAACAACTTGCATGACTGAAAAGAGTTATGATGTTATGAATACAAAAGACAACTTCTAAAACTTTTTTTTTGTGTGGCAAACACAGTGATCAGAAAGGTTTAAATATCTAAGCTCTGTTTATTGAAACTATTCATGGAATCAATTTTGGAAATGTCACAGTGAAAGTTTGAAATCTCATGGACAAATGATGAAGAAGGTTTTAACAGTCAGTGTTCCTGCCAGAAGTGCAGACACTCCTTTACATGGGAGGGAGGTCTGCAGCAGTTACCTACTGTGGCAAAGTACTTTTGTGTAGACCACTGCTTCCAGTTAAATATGGGTCTAACCATTACTGGCACTTTGGTTAAAGACATGTTTAAAACATGAACATTTTCCTTAGTCTTCTTTGCTTTTAGGCAAAACATTATGACATTTAAAAATATTTTAAAAGATACAACTCATTGTAAAACAGGCTGTGAGTTTCCATTTTTGTTTTTCAAAAGTTCAGGGTTATTTATTTAGTAAGTAATTTGGTCATGGTTTCCTATATGTCTCACACTTTTCTGAAAAGGGAAAGTTCATCGTGCTAGGGTTCAAACACTATGAACAACCAACCATTCGTTGAATTCTGATTTTAAAATATGAATTGCAGTTCTCATCACTAAGCTAAAAATCTACTTAGTAAGAGGCTGTGAAGTACCTTAGTAGTCACTTTTTATAGTAATTGAATTAGTGGTGTATAAATGTTGTTTTCATGAGTTTTCAAATTAAGTTACTTTGTTACTATCACTCTATTTGTCTTTTCCAGATCAGCTAAAGTGAAATTTCATTCAAAAAAAATTTATATTTTTTTTGTATAGGATTCACTTAACAATCTCTGACCATGAAGCGTTTTTTTCCTTGTTTTCACACCAGTTTTATTATTTAGGTAAATGATTTTTAAAAAGTCTCTATTACTGATCCTAACAAGGATGTTCATATTTCAAAGTAAGTTATTATTCCATTACGAGAAAAAACAATTTTTTTAATCAAAACCCTCCCTTAAAAATGGTTCATCTAAACTTTTTGAGTATTGCTGTAGGAGATGAACTTTCTCAAGAAACCTTTATATCTGACTTTCCAGCACAGAAATTCAAACCTCAATTCTAATTTACACTTCCACCTTTGTCAAGTCTATTTATCAGGAATGATGTGGAGCTAATATCTCTAAATGGGGTAATGTTTGATGCATGACTATACTGACATCTCTTTGGCATAACACATGTATTTTATCACTCAGGAACAGTATCTTCATTTCTAATTGATGCATTTAAAAAAAAAAAAAAAAAAAAAAAAAAAAAAAAAAAAAAAAAAAAAAAGTATCAGAATTCTCCATGCCCATAGCATTTTCTAGGTATTTTGGTTTTATATTGAAAAAACATTTATCAAACCACATGAAAAATATTTTTTTTTTTTTCAATAAAGCCCTCAGATTTCATTTCTGCTGATAGAATGACATGAGTGCTAGTAATAGTATTTGTTATGGCCACTGCCTAAAGCCAGCCCTCGGAAAGCATATGGCATGTGTTTTCAGACTTGTGTTGGTTATATGACAGTCTGGATTCTAAAGGAGGCACCCTGCTTTCATAAAGCTGACTTACATGTGCTGTACAGCCCACTTCCCCACGCTTCCCACTCTGAGTTTGAAGGCTTGGCTTTCAATGCCTTTGTTCTTCTGGTCCTGAGTTTTTCAAGAACAAAGCCTGCTAATCAAGCCAGATTGTCATAATTATGTAATAAGAACAAATGAGTAACAAAAATTAGGATAAAGCCACAAAATTTGCTTGAATTCATATACCATTTGAACTCTTGTTTACAAGGGAGGAAAGCAGTTGCATTTACTGTGTTGTTCCATAAGTTCTTGCTTTGTTACATTACACTATCAAATGCAGCAATTAAATATGAACAATTTTCAGATATCTTTTTAAGAGGTAAAATGTAATGTAAGATTTTTTATCAGTCCATCAACCAGTAAATTGACTTGATGGGCATGAAAGAAGCCAGTTGGTTGCTAATATAGGACTTTCTGCATCAAGTCTTTGACCTACTTTAGAATTTTTGAAGCTATTTCAACAGACATTTCAGATATTATTCACTAGACAGAAGTTTAATTCCCCTATTCTCTACAGCTTGTTTGATCAATAAACTGATGCAAATTACTCCTAACAAATTGCAAATAACTCCCAATAAATGGTTCTTCTAAGCTTTACTCTGCATTATATCAAACAACTTCTTATTTTCTTTTTCATTTATGGTTCTTTTAAAATCCAATTTCTTTAATACTCAAAAGTCAAATAGATTTTTTACTAATTTACATTTTTTTGTCAATTGCATTTGGTACACTACATTAAATAGTCTGCTTTCAATAATCTATAGTCTCCTAACCCTATTACAATATTGATCTTATGCAGTACTTCATTCCAGAAAATCTCACTTAGCTAAGATTTGTACTTTCTCACACCAGTGGGCCATACCTTGAAAACTATATAGTTAATTGATTTACACAGAAATTAGAACAGAAATTTAAAATAATCAGTATAAGTGTTGGTAGACATTTTTTTAAAAGAATTAATTCGGCATCTTTATATTTTAACTGGTTCTCTAAGTTACAGATCTGTACAATTTCCTTTATGGTGTCATGGAGTGATATATACAATTAAAGTGAGGGTACACTGATAATGTAATAATAAATAATACAATTATTATGTATTTCAGCTTTCTAGGCAGCAAAACTCACTGAAATCCTCCAAGACCAGAAAAATGTCTGATTGTCTAGCCTTGCTATGTTACTGGCATTGTATGAATTTACATGGTCCCACTAAAAGAAAAAAAAACTTCAGAGTGATCAAGGAATAAAACATCTGCTTCTATGATTGAGGGAATACTGTAATTTTTTGGGGCCTCTACAGATAAGTTTTTTCTACTTGAAGGTGGGCTCATTCCTAATTGCCTTGTGAATAGAAATGCAACATTTTCTCAGGATACCAGTATCACTGTTAGAACTCCTTTGGAATATCTCTGGCAATCACTAATATTTTCAGAGTGAACCAGACTGAGAACTGTAGCCTTGTATAAATTTTTTGCATGTATATATAATATATTGTTTTATTGGAGAAACATTTCTTTTATTGAGCAGAAAATTTTAATTTTTCAAAAAACTAACTAGTTTAGGAAAGACTCAAATCATATAAGAAGTACACAGCAGTTTACAAATTGCAGATCTGCAAAGTTCAGGTAACTTTTCTCTGATTATATCGGTAGAAACTCAGTCTCCCAAATCACTATACTGGATTGCTAATGCAGTTTTTTGAGGAACACTTCAGCATCTGCTATCCTTAAATCCTGAATTGTTCTGTTCCATGGTATGAGGGGAGTCTAATGTTACTGCAATCGACTTTTTTATTCTGTAACAACTCTAGAATCAGGTAACTATTAAAGATTAATTTATATGCTACAATCCAAATATTATTATGACTTTAGAAACTCAACAGAATGAAATTAAGCCCTGCTTATTACTACTGAAAGTTAAATTAACTCCTAAGAGGTTTTCTCTCTCATTCAAAAATGCTGCCAGAAAGCTTATACAGATTCTGTAGTTGGAATGTAATTCTTTTGCAAGACTGATTTTTGACTTTTACTTCCATGGGCAAGAATGAAAATTCCTCTTTCCGCTAAGCATTCAATTTACTTTAGAAACCTTTTGTCAAGGGTTTTCCTAATGTAGAGATATAGTATTAACAAGTAAGATTCCAAAACTTAGTGCATAAAACTATTCAATGCATAGATACATTATTTTAGAGAAAACCTTGCAAGTCTTCATAACATAAACATTTTTATGTTGTAGAAGTACATTTAGAAAACAAATGCAGATTAGCCTAAGAAATTACACTAACCAAAATGGCCTCCAGGACAGTTACTAAATCTTAATCCAAGATCTGAAAAATCTTGCAATATCTTAATTAACCTCATAATGATTAAAAGCCCAAACTTCTGAGGAAATTGTGAAATCAGGATGTTTGCCTCCAACTCTAGAGTTTGTGTATGCTGCAGTAAGCAGAATTATAAAAGAATTTCCTGTCTTTACAATTGCAATGACAGAATTTAGATAGCTAGAAAGCTATATTCATATATATTTCAATGCTAGAGATGTTTAGGATCTTTCTGGAAACCAGAAATAAAAGCAATTCAGTGAGTTTTGTTTTGTTTTATGCTAATGAATTGATGTTTAGAGAAATAGGGAGCAGAAGAATGATTGCATGTTAAAGTTTGTTGGGGAAAAGATGAACTCCAGAAAATTGTGAAAAGCAACTTTCTAGGTATTGATGCTGTACGAGCAGTGCTCTGTGTATTTGAAAAGTCACAACAAATCTAGAAAAAAGAGATATTGTTTCAAACTGCTTGCTAGTCCAAGGCAAGCATGATCTACAGTAAATTAAGGCATATTTTTGTCAGGATGTAGGATAAACTCTGTTGTTTAAGTATCTCTGGTCTACATAGCTTTCCTGTCTTATCTTAAAAACCATAAAACAGGGTTGGAAGACAAATGAAAACAGTTCTCAGGAGACATCTGTTGTATGAAGAGGCCAGCAGAAAAGGCCTCACAAAGCCCACTAGCTCTAGGATCTTTATTTGTTTTCATAGTGTGTTTCGTCTAAGTTTATAGTCACTGAATTTCAGATATTGGCATTCTTGAAAGCTTTTGCTGAAAAAAAAAGCCTTATCATAATTGAAGGATGTGGCTTAAGCTCAATGAGTCATCTCAATTCTGTAAAGCATTACTATTAAACGTCTCATGAAAGTAATTATTCTATGTTACACTCTTCAAGGTTCTGTCACTCCTAGTATTGATTGCTAGAAGCATACTTTGAGACAATGAATTATCCTCCAGGAACAACATCAAACAATGAGCCACACAGAAGTATTTAAGCAACAAAAAGTCATCTACACGAGAAAATAATCCCATTCTTAAAACAGATTTGTGAGTTAATAGAACATATTGAGACAAAGGAACGAGTTCGCAGTTTCTTCTCTGTTATTTTAATAATTCTGCTGTTTGATTCTGCTATTTTAATAACTTAATTTTCATAATATTACATTTGCATTATGAAATGTTTATTCAATGTTCAAAGATTTCAATTATAAAAGGCTTAAATGTAATCTGAAACTATTGTTACCATGACTATAAAAATATGTGACACTTAGTAAAAGATATTATGAAACTGCAAAACATCATCAAATACAGCATTTTTCAAAATGTCACTGAAATTGTAGACCAGAACACTTTTTTGCAAAAGAATCACATTATTGTTTGTTCTGGGACAAAAAAAAAAAAAGAATAATCAGGTCATTCTGTGGCAGTTTAGGGCTTCAGCAGTCTCTGAAATCATCCTTCAGAGTCCTATGCCAGTTGAAAAGTAGTTATGAATCTGATTGCACCTCTGCACACCATTACATACATCTATTGCAAAACCAAAATACCTGGTTCCCAGCTTTTCCTGCAACCCACTTAGCATCAGCAAGCAAAGATAAGGATGAACTCTTGTTAATAGAGCACTGTATTTTGGAGGCATGTATATTCCATAAATTGCATTAATGAAGTACTGGGTAACAGAAACTTCACTCTGCTGAAGTCAGTGTCAAAATTCACTAGGATAAGAATTTCACAAGAGCAGGAATTTCAACTGTTATGTTTCCTGAAAAATAAAGAAATCATTTAATGACTTTTAGTTGTTTCACACATATGTTAATGTTATGAAAGCTGAAGATGGGCAAAGTATATTTATTTAATCTTTTGAGGGTAAAAAAATAAAATGTCTCTGCATGATTGTTAGAGGGAATGGGGACTGCTTATACAGGAAAAATGAGGGGATTTTGTGGGAGAATGTGTTCATAAGAATCCAGAAGATAGTAGACAATGTCATTCCTAAAATAAGTCTGACTAACTGTGAAAAACTCAAGTTGTCTTTAATACATATAATAAAACCTGGGTATAGAAATATACGTCCTGCTTGACTATGTACAGGCATACATATTACATGAGTGCAAATGAAGAATTAATCCGATCCTCAGGACTAATAAAAGAAGTTTTAAGCAGTGTATAAAATGAGACAGAAGAAGGATTTAATGTATGGTTGATTTTTTTTTCCTGTTATATTTTTAAATGTAATTTATTTTTTTGTACAATACACTACCTATCAAACCTGCTATTAGATACATTTGAAAAAAATTTACTGACTACTTCTATAAGTATGAAAGTGCCCAAAAAGTGTCATTATTTTAAAATTTCTATTACTATTTATAGATTTTAAATATCTGTATTTTGAAATATCTAGGGCATCTAAGAAGGAATAAATTCTGTGCTCACAAATGCTGCAAAGCTGCTGCAGTGACCTCATCACAGTCTACAACTTCCTTGAGTGATTGGCTTATTAGCAGGTGGAAGGTGCTGATCTCCTCTCTTGGTGACCAGTGACAGGACATGAGAAAAAGGAATGAATTTGTGTCAGAGGAAGTTTAAGTTGGACATTAGGAAAAGGTTTTTCACTGAGAGGTTGGTTGGTTACTGGAAAAGGCTGTCCAGGGAAGCCTGACAGAGTTCAAGGAGTATCTGGAGAATGCTCTTAGTCATATAGTTTTAGGCAGAGCAGGGAGTTGGATTTGATGATCCTTATGGATCCCGTCCAACCTGAGATATTCTATGAGTCTATGATTCCATGCCATTTAGGGCATGATACTTATTCATGATTGCTGAGGAACTATTTCCTCTTGCATGAAGTCTTTTGGTTTGATTTTCCATATTATACTTGAAAATGTAATATGGAAAATGTAATTTGGAAAATGTGAAATTACCATTCCTGGAAGTGTGTAAAAGACATGTGCATGTGCTACTCATAGTTTTATGGTGAACATGGTGGTGCTAGCTAAATGGTTGGATTTCTTAGAGTCTTTCCCAACCTTAATGATTCTATGATTCCATATATGATTTTATATACTTATACAGAACAGTGTTATCTAATGAAAAGAGTGAATAATTATTTTTTACTTGGTAGTGATTAAGCAATACCAGTATCTATTTATCAGGGCTTAGTCACAGACACAAAGTTTATGGAAATATAGTGTATCTATAGCCTCTCCTGTGTATTATTAGTAAACCTAAGATTTTTAGCTAGCTGGAAAAAATAATTCCACTAGACATCTGTGGCCATAGAGTGAAAGAAAC
Organism: Promerops cafer; assembly: GCA_013398275.1. Classification (NCBI taxonomy): domain Eukaryota; kingdom Metazoa; phylum Chordata; class Aves; order Passeriformes; family Nectariniidae; genus Promerops; species Promerops cafer. The sequence goes on along the minus strand of VZSE01004120.1, from coordinate 784,435 downwards.
TAAGTCAGAAATGATAACTGCCTGGAAATATATTTTTTTTTCTTTTAGAAAATAGTTTGCAGTTTTGTCACAGTTATTAACAGAATATATGGGTTGAATTCATCTGACCTAGCATAAAAGTTGACACAATTTTATCATGCAATTTGCTTTTAAAGATAATAGAATACTACAGGTATGGCTGGTGATGCAGTTTAGCATACTGTATTATATGTATCCAAAATAGGTTAAATTAATCAAAAGCTAAACCCCTTGATTAATTATAAAAATTTCCTGATTAGTTAGCTGTGAAGTTACTTTACCAGATTTTTAAAGTTAAGTGAGATTAACCCTGTCCCTTTGGTCTGTTTTTCTTTAAGTCTTAATCACATTACCTTTTACTGTATGTGTTTCTATAGGAAAAACACTGCAAAGATTCTGTCCATTTTTCAGAATATCAATAGTACTGAAATGTCCTCTGGCCAAGCAATTTTTACTAACACCACCCCCCCCCAAAAAAAAATACAACAAAAAAAAAGTAACCCAATTAGGAAAGCCTAGATAATGTATGGAAATTCTGCTTTAGCACTTGTCAAAAATGATTTTCAGAAGGAGAATATGATAAAGAATAAGAAATGTACAGCAGGAGAAAGATTTTATGTAAAGTCCCTTCCTAAGTACATGCATCAGTTTCTCATTTATAACTCCAGGGCCTCTACGGCAAGAGCATTTCTAATTCATTCCCATTTGTGGAGCCCTTGTTTTTTCTGCTTCCTCAAAATGCAATGTTATCTAATGTTATTTCATGCTGAGATGAAGCACTGACTGTATCAGTAAGTATAACCGCTGAGAAAGAAGAACAAAAGAATTGTATACATCTAATAGTCTAACATCTTCACTGAGGATATGCTGAGCTAGTAAATATGCACCATCTGTCCCTAATGAATTATCTCATGCAGTATTGGTTCCAGCAAATTGTTGTATATGGAAAGATGCTAAGACTGTGCAAAAACTTTTATCAATACAGTAGACCTGGAAATATATTCTTACTAGCAAAAAAACTCACAAAAAACAAATAAACTCAATCTTTTTGTTGAGTTAGTTTTTCCTTGAGTTTGAAATATGTTCTTGATTTCAGCTATTGGGGAATCAGTCTTCTGATCTTACCAGCAGCTCGTTAATATTTTATATGTTTCCCTGGTTTATGCCAAAATAAAACTAAATTACACTGAAGATGCAGACGAGATTTTTGCGCATCACAGACGCACACAACCCATCGACAAGGACATTTGACCCAGACTTTAATTTTGTGACCATGGGAGTCATGTGGGAATATTTGCTATTCAAGTGTTAGAGCATTTCAGAAGTGTTAATATTTGAATTATGAATCATAGTTAAAAATTAGCCTATAGAAACAATATCTCATCTGGTTTTACATCTAGCTTGTACAGAGAAAGCTGTACTGTACTAAAATAACCTATTCCTGCATTTAGAGCCTTGCAGAAGATGAGACAAACTGAGGACAAATTTCCATAAACTTCTGATAATTCACACAAGTGTCGCAAACATACTGTGAATAGGACACCAGGAAAAGGTTCACCATTCTGCCATTATCTTGAAGAGAGAAGAGTGGCTGGAAAGGACCCCAGCAGAAAAGAACTTGGGGTTGTTGGTTGATGGGTGTCTGGACATGAGCCATCACTGTTGACCAAGAAGGTCAATAGCCTGTATAGAGTGGCCAGCAGGACCAGCTCAGTTGTCATCCCCTTGTACTCAGCACTGGTGAGGCCGCACCTCAAGTCCTGTGTCCAGTTCTGGGCCCCTCACTTCAAAACAGACATTGAGATGCTGGAGTGAGTCCAAAGAAGGGCCATGAAGATGGGGCTGTTTAGCCTGGGGAAAAGGAGGCTTTTTATTTCACTCTAAAACTACCTGAAAGGAGGTTGTAGCCAGGTGGGGACCAGACTCTTCTCCCAGGTCACTAGTGACAGCACAAGATGAAATGGCCTCAAACTGTCACAGGGAAGGTTCAGACTGGACATCAGAAAAGTTTTTTTTCACTGAAAGGATGGTTAAGAATTGAAATGGAAGGGTGGTGTTGGAATCACCATCTCTGGAAGTGTGCAAGAAACAACTGGATGTGGCACTTAGTAGAGAACTACACTTTGAAAATAAGGTGATTTATATTTAGGAATGTTTAAATTTTTAATTTCAGTTATTAAAGCCTACTATGAATATCCTCTGATATCATTCCCTGTGATCTTGAAGTTATTATATATTTCTACATTAGGATTTTCTCCTCCTATATGGCAAATAGTGCAAATAAACAAGTAAAAATAAACCAGAATGAAGGGAGGTTCAAATTTTACAAACTAGTGGCATGTCAAATCCATCCAGTGAACTAGAACACAGAACTAAAAAACACATCTTGAATCAAACAATAGGATTTTTTAAAAGCCAGCTTTAGCTGAGCTGTTAAATAAATATGGCTCCTCTAAAACTCTTCCTTTTCACATGACAGCACACTATTAAAATGAAATGTTGATAAGAGTTTGTAGAATACACCATTCTTGTGTATGTTTTATGTTGGATATGGGAAAGTAAAAAATCAACCTTTGGGACAGATTTTTAAAACAATAATTCTGTAATGAGTGATATTATATTTATCCACTGTGCAACAAGAGAACACCAACAGTAGATGGTGTTTAGCTATAGGGGGAAAGTGAAGTTGGAAGAATGTGCATTGTCTTAATTATATATCAGTCCTCTTGGAGATTTATTTCCTGTTATTTCTTACACTAAGAAAATAGCTTAAGTATCAGCACTTCTTATTGTTAACTGTCCCACTTGTTATTCAAATCATTTATAAAGACAATAGATGAAACAAAATTAATGGTAACCCATTTTAAACCCTGAAGATTATCCAACCTTTATGTTTTTTAGCTGAAAGGTGCTCTTTGAGTCTGGAGATCTATTATCTCTCAGCCAGAAAGGTCACAGGTGAATGGCACAAGAGACTTGCTCATCCTCCAGGCAATGAACATATTACCTTTCCTTGTCTTTTAGGCTCTATATAGCAGAAAAAAAATATTACTAAACTGTTCTAAAATGAAATTTTTTTTATTTCCTTTTAAATTATTTTGGTAATTCAGTATAATCAATCCTACATTCTATCAGTATATTCTAGCAGAAACTCACAAAGAACTGCAAAGTCACAGGATATAGGAGTATGATGTATATACTAAATTTAAAATGATGCTGGAAGTTTTCAGCTTCTAGTTATAGAGATTTTTCCAGTCATTTAATCATCTCTGGTTTTCAGATGGATACGTCACTTGAGTCTATCCATTACAGGGTGAAAAAATTATCCTCTTGTCTCTCCCTGAACAGGTATAATAAAGCCCTTTAGGATAATTCTTTCAAAAAACTAGTAGGCATGGTCAGAATTTGTATAGTCCCAGTGCTCTCATAGTCAATCTCATATGAAAAAAGAGAAATTTGGAGTCATTGAAGATATACTTAAGCAGTTCAGTTGCTAATGTGAAGACTGTTAACTTTTGTTTTTTTTTTTTTTAAAGAACTTGAGTCACAAAAAATGAATTAAACTCAACTACATTCTTCAGAATTAAATAAAAGGAATATGTTTTATTAACAACAACAACAACAAAAAAAAAAGACAACCAAAAAAACAAAAAAAAAAACTAAGTGAAAAAAAAGTTGATAGCCTGAGTTTCTGGTTCTGTAAATATGTACTTTTGATTGATGATATTCACCAACATATATTTAACAATGTGTAACAATGCCTATTCATGGGATGATTTGTGCTCTTTGGCAGGGGAATGCAAAGCTGGCACACACTTCATGCCCATATACTGTACAGCTGACAGCAATAAGTTCAACTTGACTTCATAGGACTTCAATTTTTTTCTTTAAATGCTCAAATTTGTCCAGGAAGTAGAGAGGCTTACCTAACATTTCTCTAAGTTGGCCAAATAGGTAAATAAGACATCTGTATTTTAACATGGAAGAACTAATGTAAGGAAATGTGAAATAGTTCCTTTCACATAACAGAAGCTATGTCTTCTATACCTCAATTTCATGAGAAGGAAGAGTGAGAACCTGACAGAAAGGCAGTACTCTGATCATGTTACTAACGTGCACTCTGAACATATGACCAGGACTGTAGTGTTCCCAACAAAACATAGTAAGCTTTGTAGCCTATCCACAGCCAAAGCAAGGTCTTCTCAGATTCTTCAGCTTAAAAAACCTCTTCCTTACATATATCATCTGCATATCACATACTGAATGAAGATAATCTTTTTCACCACATTGAGCCTATAACATACCATACCATGCATCATCATGGCTAAAGTATTTCTGAAACACAAATTAGCTTGTTGAGAGATTGTGTAGCTGGCTGTATGCTGTTGTGCAGACATTCCCAGAAGCTAAGTCCCAGTTCATGCCATGAAGGACTGCAAAAAAATTTTTCAGATATTATTAATTCCCGTAGAGTTGTCACAGTCATGCATTAATAATCATGCATTAATGTTGCCAGTTGCCAGTAATTATAATAGAGAAAGTATAAAAATATCACTGTTATGTATTAATAGACACCTGAATTCATATTGTCACTGTCTAAAAGCACTGCACACATAAGCTGATCTTATTTTTTAAATATACTTAAATAAATATTGCTATAAATCCTAGAAATCCTTTCATTAGACTTACATAATCTGTAATTTTATACAAAAGGTTATTTAGTGGGTTTAGTTAGTTTATGACAAATATATATTGTAAGCACATGTATTGTTTTTAAATAGGGAAATTGTCTCATTAATACTGTATGTAAAATGCTGATAGCAAAGAGATCCCATGTATGATTAGATGTTTTCATGCAATGGGTGAGGAATTTTTTAAATTTAATTTTTATCGTGTCTTGCAGACATTTTTCATAACAACCCTTTGGGATAAAATGCAGTACAACCTCTAAATATAGTTCCCAGTGTGCTATGTTGTCAAAAGGAGGAGATGAAAGCTTTGTCTCATATAAATATCTATTCATAGGTCACTGCTTGTGCAAAATAAGACTGACATATATGCACCCTCTTTAACCAAGAGGGTTAAGTTTTATTCACCAATACGGAATAGCATATACTTTATTGTGGGTTGTAAATATGTAAATGTTATCATTTTTTTCTGTGAATTTACTAAGCAATGATATATTCAAAATCTTCTAAAATCTATATTTTTTTCTATACTCAGAATATTTTCTTCTTTAATTTTATTCATGGAAGTCTTATTTCAGATCTTAGTGAACATATAGAAGACGTTAGGCCTAAAATTACCTATAAATTATAGTCTATCTGTCTTATAGATCTGCTTTCCATGAGAGATTAGCCGCTCACAAAACTGATTCCTATCATCCATCTATCATTGACTTCAATCTTCCAATGAAATAGACTAATTCATCACTATTATTTTGATGACATTCATCTCTGTCTTTACCCTCCTGATTCTACTGGGGCCAATACGCCTCTTGAGTATTCATGTTCATAAAATGTCTCAAAAGGAGTACCTTCTGCATGGAGCTTCTGTTGATTGATCCTAGTAGTTCTAGTACTACTACTACAGTGCTCCTTGTATGATACATACCATTTCTTAGGTGTTAAGCACTTAGCTACAAATATTGATCAGGGCTGCACTGTGAACTGGTCCAAAATTCAGTGAAATCAAATAACCAGCCTATTTTGGGAAAAAAATTCTCTAGTTTTATCTGCATCATTTCATACCTCTAAATGAGGTCTAAGCTTGTTTGAATCCAAACATTAAATATAAATTTCCAATAGATCTATGTTCATGTTTTAAAAAAAAAAAAGTTCACTTAAATTTTGAAAGTAGTGTCATAGAGCCACAGTAGAATTTAATAGGAAATCTACTTTCCTATCTCTCTCCAGGTCTACACAGAAAATCAGTATGAAATTTCACTGAAAATCAGGAGTTTTGGCAACTTGAATTTTCATTAGAGTTTCTGTTTGTATATTGTACATTGCTGTTATTGATGCTATCTTATTAATGCTGTAAATATGAAGCTGTGGCAGTAACAACTTCTTTGCACACATGTCTATGGCCTATCTATGCAAAATCTTTAAATACCTATTTTGGATAGGTTAAAGACTGACAGTTGTAGTTTAATTTTAAAAATCCTATGCAACTTTTCTTTTGTGCTCATAGTTTTCTATCGCAATGTAACTTTTATTTGTTTTGTCTATCACAGTAGAAACAAAAAACGTTTTACAGAGTGTGGCATGGGAATTCATTTCACATTTAGGCAAAGTATTGTACAAGTATGTACAAAATCAAGACATTTCTGGTTCACATCTCTCACACTTTTTTTTTTCCCAGAGGTGTAAAGCAACATTACTGTAAGTATTACATAGCACAAGTCATTTACACTACAGTCTTAAGTCTTTCTTATATTAAGGCCTTTATCACCTGACACACCAGTTTTAAGCTTCCTAATACTAGATCCTCATTTACCTAAATGACACCTCATTTGAAAATCAGCTGCATAATACAAATGAATCTGTAGACTTTTTATCTTGTTCTACTAATTAATAGGAACTCTTCCCAAAAGAGATCATGGAGACTAAGCATGTTGAATTTCTCTAGAACAGTTATCTGATTGCAGCATATTATACAACAATTATATACATATTGTAGCATTGTCTTTTATAATGGAAAGTTGCATCTTTAAACAAGGATAGAAACAGAGAAAAGAGTTTAGGATATTTGCATATCTGCTGCTCAAGATCTTATTCCAAATTTGATGCTCATAAAGCAGGAAAAACCTAGCCAGGTAAAAAGCAATAAAGTGTGCACATGGCTCAGGCAATGTGGCACCATAATCTATACTATGGATCTGCTACGGAGTGTGGGTCTTCCAAAAATCTCCAGCTATATTTTATTGCTAATGAAAGAATATAATGAAAGTAGGAAAGACTTAAAACTTGTCCTATATTCTTGCCATTATAGGTTTCTACACACTGCTGAGGTACGTGTACAAAAAGGTGAATTATACACAGGTTTTTGCTCTTGTACTGCATGATCTCATATTTGGTCCTTACAACATATATTTATTTTCATCTCAGAAATCTATTGCAGAATAATTATGTGACTCTTATGCCAGCAAACTCATTACTGCAGCATGTCTTCTCATAGAAGAGAAATCAAAACCAAAATAAATGGTAGAGGGTTACTTTTAGGTTAACCTCTTCCTGAGAAAATATTTAAGTAATAGTGATTTTTTTCAAGTTGCTGAGACATTTGAGAAAAGTTGATTTAGAAATCCAGTCAAAGACACAGTAATATGAAACTCTTACAAAGTTAGACTTACATACAAAGAATAAAGAACATTAACTACAAGATTTAAAAATATATTTATTTTAGCAATATTCATTTAATTTGCTACATATCTGGTGTCTAAATGTGTCCACCAAAAAATGTGATTTGGAATGCCTCTTAAAAGTTTTTATGTTAGTGGTCAATTTTCATATGTCCTTTAAATACCCCATTATTTTTAAAATATTTTAATAGATTTTATTTTTATTTTTTATATGTTTTATTTTTATTTTATTTTA
>VZSE01004120.1:684406-776772 GCA_013398275.1 Promerops cafer | reverse complement strand
ATTTTATTTTATTTTATTTTATTTTATTTTTAATTTATTAGAATTTTTGGGGTATTTCAAGATTTATGGAGATACTTTACGCAGTTACCTATACTTACCATAGTTACCAGCATCAGTAGTTGTGCTATTGCAAATATAACTTCATAGATCATTCATCACATGGTTTCTGAGTACTGAATGTTTGTATTATACATACAAATAGAAGGTTTGATTTTATTTGGTAAAGTAATATTAAGATCCAAGTTCTAGTGAGCTCATCATTTCTTTATCAACAATAATGATGAATTAAAATTTAAAATTTAATGTCCAACTCACTTGAAAGTTTATTTTTCCTTTCTATCTTTTACATGCTTACCATGAGTAAATTCTAATCCCACCTGTACACAGTGTGGGTTTATAGCTTCAAATCTGTTCCTTTGATTAACCTCACTATGGTTGAAGTGCAAAGTATGTAAAGCTAAACTCATGCAAGCAGTTGCAGAATTAAAATTCAAAGGTGTAAAATTGCTTAAAGACTCTTAATCTTTTAATAGCAGAATATAACAAAATAGCTTTGGAAACATTCTCTCACGTGCTATTTAATATAAGATTCAGAATTTTAATTTATTTTTTTAATTCTTCTATGTCATGCAAAAGTACCAATGAATTAAAGAGAATGATAGTTTTGCACCTACAAAAATACTAATAAAACATAATTGCCAAGAATTATATTTTACATTCTTAGCTGGTCACTTTAAATACACTGTTTTTATTCATTCTGCATGGCAGTTTAATCAGTTTCTTTAATGAGTTATAATTCTACAAGCTTGAAAATAATATTCTTTTCATTTTTCATCATAGTTTTATTGTATAATACATAGGAGTCCTATTTCATATTACATTATCATTTAAAAAATTCATCATTCTTTTAACTAGGGAAAAGATTCTCAAAAAATTTAGTAAAAGAAATACTAATGTAGCAATAGGTATAGATGTAGATGCTGAATTATATGAAAATGTTAATCTTTCACTCTTCTGATAAATTCTTTGGAGGAACAAAAGGAAAAAAGTAAAACAACTAAAATATATTTTAGCTAAAGGCACAAATAACATCAATGATTAGATAAAGAAGATTGGCTTCTTTTTAATTGAGACAGAAATGATTTTGAGAAACACTTTTTTTAAAATAAGTGGACAAAAACTCTGTAAAGAATATAAACCCAGAAAATTAGCCTCCAGTCTTCAAAGTAAACTGATCAGCCTCATAGAATCATAGAATATCCTGATTTGGGACAGACTTACATGCTTCTTATTTTAGTGTAATTTTAATCTTAATTATGACAAGTAGAAGATCAACTGAATCATATAAAGCAAATACAAGGGGAAAATTTAGATATTTTAATGAAGATTTTATTTCTCTGTTGCTCCAGAGACTTCCAATAATATATAATATTACCTCTCATTTTTTTCTCCCTGACAATTTTTTGCAAATTAATATTCTGGCATAAAAAGTGCATCTTAAATATTACATGGTGAAAACTAGAGAAATTTTTTATATAGCTTCCATAGTATACATAGTGTGTTTTCAATTTATTTTATCTGTAAACTACAGAATCCTCTTCAAATTTCAAAAAATAAAGTAGAGGTAATGGTGTAAATTTATTCTACATAAGCAATTGATTAATATAACTTTAAAGAATTAGAGTTTTTAAGTGGATTAAGAATCTGACCAGACAGAAGAGAAATTGAGCCCTCCTGTTGCAATTAATAAAATAAAACTTTAAAACTTTTAAAAACTTGAAGGAAAAACACATCTCTGGTCCCAGCATGAATTTCCCTCATATCTCATCATATGACTCCTTTCATTTTGACATGGTTCCTTTATTCTGCCCTAAATATCTTGCCTTCTTAATCCTAACACAATGAAAGAGTAAGGAATGAAAGGCAAGGAAAGTAGAGATTAATTATTCCTCTTATGAGGGATGGAAAACTAATGTATCAAGAAAGACAAGAAGAACCCTAAAATGTTTATTTATAGTCAGAGAATGTTTTTAGGGTTAGCATTATTAAATACAGTACTTTAGAAACTTTGAGCTATATTTTTCTTCTGAAGTGATAGCTGAAGATATATATTTAGTTCAATTCCATCTGAGGCTGATCAGAGTCTTCAGTTTCAGAATCAGTTCTAGCTCATGAAAAAACCTAAAAAATCCAACAAAAAACCTTCAGCAAAACAGTTTTTGAGGTGATTAAAGCTTTTACATTAATTTTGCTTCATTGTTCTTGTTGCTATTGGCTACCATTGAGCAATATTACAGCCTGTGCATTGTTTGAAGTTGGGTCAGATGTTGGCTCTTTTGAACCTAATTCTGAAACATCTATGTTTCTTCATCAGGTAGGTGTGGAAACCTAGCACAATTCCTTAAGCACTAGATGTAAAAGTGAAGATTCTCAGTCCCCCTTTCTTAAGCCATTTTTGGGCTTTATCTTCAAGTTTTCACTGGAAGATACAGCTGATCAAATAAAGCAGTCATGACACCACAGTTCTGCATAATAAATAGGTATTCAGAGAGGTCCTTTTGCCTCACTCCCACTGAATTATCATCTTTGAAATCTTTTGATTGAACGTAAGAGAACAATAATAAGCTTTACTGTCCTTGAGTGAGTGAAAGAACCACAGTACTCAAAGGACCTGGGAAACACACAGATATTCTTGAGTTTTCTGTATTGCTGGCACTTGGTCTTTTTCTTTGTTCCTTTATGTGAAGAAATTCTGTGATCTGAGGACAAATGTTCTCTGCTTCAGATATGACTGGTAAAACTGGATATTAACTATTTACATCATATAAGGCTCCTATTGCTGGTGGGGAAAGAAAAAGACATTAAGAAGGATACATATGTTACATTATTATACACCAGAGTTCAAGCTCTAGCTCTGATGGCCTTTTGGATGAGGTATGAAAAATTTTAAACAGATGAGTGGGCTGAGAAGTTCCTCTTTTCTTTTTACTAAATTAATGTGAGTTTATTTCTATTCAGTATTCAGTATTTAGTATTTCTTCACAAATTCTTTCTTTAGTAATTCCAGTTCTTCTTGATTAAAGTACAGAAAATCAAGCAAATGTTCTAAAAGCAAGGAAGGCACTCCCAATTTATTGTTCTTCTCTATCTTAAGATCAATTAAAATGCCCCAAGACTATACAGTTACTAGAGAAAATTAATTTACAGAGAGATGGAGTTCACTTTTTTAAACTGAGATATTACTAGAAGTTGTGTGTTAACATGAAGGGTATTTGGGATAAATTCAAGAAGCAATTTTGTTCCTTTGTGGCCCTGAGAAGCTGGAATTTAAATCTTTATTCCCGACATAACTCTATGTACAAGAAAAAGAAACTATAAATCAGAAACTGAACTGTATGAGCATGCAAGTATGAGGACCTGGAACTTGAGGGGACAAAAAGGACAAATCACAGAGCAGAGGATGTGAGCATGAGCAAGAACAGCACAATACTGATATACACACCTAGAAATGGAGCAGAGATCACTTAACCTGGTGAGAAATGAAAATTACTCCCGTGCGTTATGAACCTCCCACAGATATGCGCAAATTAGATTTTCTCAGGGTGCTTTCATGATGTAAAGCTGTTTGACAAATGGATGCACCTGTTTAGAGGATTGAGAGTGCAGGAGAAAATGGCCAAGGGAAGTGAGGGTTGTCTGGTAAGATAACACAAGAAGGTAACCTGGGAGCTGAGCATGGTAGCAGGGTAGGAAGGAGCAATGGCTGCACCAACAAAAAGCAGGGATGCTGAGCAGCAAGTCTGGGTTAGGACCAGGTTCAGGAACAGAGAACAGATGAGAAACAATCCAGTGTTCACCCAATAAGATTGCAGTGAAGAGGCAAATCCAGGCAGGCCAGGAGGTCAAACCAGAGAGCCACAGTCACAGTCAGGGAGGTAAACCAGGAATAGTTGTAGTTCCACTGTAGCACAGATGGGGACCAGGAGAACTGTCCCAGCTTAAATGCAGCTCCCAAGGAAAGGAGAAGTTGGGCCTGGCTTTCAGCTCCCTTCACAGCAGCTCTTGTCAGTGAAGAAGCTTACCTTGTCTTCATCCAGCTGAACTCCATACCTTATCTCCCAGAGGGAGAATATCCCTAAGGTCCTTGAAACTTTTTACAACTCCCAGAAAATAGTCTTAGTTTAAATAATAGCTTACATAGTTCAGTAACAATCTAAATAATCAAGGAGTTGGATGTGGCTTTTCTATAAATTATTTAAACACGGTGAAAAAAACTAAACTAATCCAAACCTCAAACTGAGTACAGAAAATGAGTCATCAGAAGGCAGATAACAGGCAGATTCTTGTTGAATGATATTCAGGCAATGTTTGGTGCATCCATTTCTGATACACATTTGCTACATTTGTATTATGGTTTCAAATGTAAGCCCTATTTTGATTAGTAGAAGTTGGTGAGCATCTTACACACAGAACAACAAAACTGAGACTGAGTTAATCTTCCGTCATCAAGAAGTTACCATTGACTCCCTGTATTTATGTGTGAATGTCATGACAGTGAGAAGACAGCAGTGTGGAATCTAAACTGTGATTTTACATAAACAGAGAGGTTATAGGAGTGTTTCAGTTCCCATTTTCATTCATCCAAAGTAGGGAATAATCTAAGGTACCTGTGCCACCATGGGTCCTCTCTTGGAAGTCAATTTCAGTTAGTTGAAATAAGAAGATGCAAACTAGCTGTCATTCTTTGTGTACCTCTTTTCACTAACATGCATATCATAACATATGTAATGTCCCTTAATTAAAAACATCCTGTTGGTCACAAACTCAATTCAATTTACAAGCAGTTAAAAATGTAGATAATCTATGTCTAAAAATAAGTAGCATCTTAACATTATAACCAAATATGTCTACCTTACTCTACAGTGCTAAAGCATTTGTGACCTTAAAACATTGTGTTAATACCTTAATTGTAATTGACAAGGCAATTTCCTGTCTGGTGTTGTGTAAAAAATACAGAGCACCAGCCACAAACTTTTAATTGCCATGTTAATTCTTCTAATTATAAGTGGCAGCATAATTAGCTAGAATATTGCCCCACAAATGTGTCTTGTATTATTCTATTCCTTTCACCACGGTAAGTGTTGGGTTTTTTTCATTCCATTCAGTAAGTAAAACACTCTTCAAGTTTCTCACATTATGCAAGTTTTTTTAATTCACTGTGGCACATGTAAGCCTTTTTTATGATAATCCAATATGATATCCAGTATCAAAAAATTCCCCACTGCTGTATTTTTGAAAACTGAAGAGTTTCAGAACCAAGAATCAGCTAACATAAGCATCCAAATTCAATACCAGCTTTAATAAAAACACTGTCTGGTTTAGCATTTATGCTGATTACATTATAACTTGTTCCGTCAATCAGAACAAGACATTGATATTTATAAATTTAGGTTATTTTAGATTTAGTTTTAAGGACAGGTGCAGGTAAACACTAATTAGCTTCAGTAATTAAAAATCCTTATTACTTTGCCTGAGTAACTTGTCTATGTGATGTTGAGACAGGAGATTTACCCCTTAGGACAGTGATTGCCATGAATTTCTTTGCTCCCAAAGCCCTAGCTTTAGATTTAGCAGTCTCCATAGTTACAATGTACCTGAAGAGTCCTTGTCTCTTTCCCAGCCTCCTTTCCCTTCCAGAGTTTCATCATCCTTTATATCAGGATGAACCTCACTGCAATTTCAGCTACCGTATCTGCCAATATATGAAATAATTTTAGTACTTGTCCTTCATGATAATCCAGAACAATAATAAAAATATATCTATATTTATTATATTCTTAAGTTCTTACTCAATTTTCTTCATCCTTTACTCAGTCAATCTCTCCTGTAGTTTTGTAATCACTCTAAGAGCTGGCCAAATGTGCAAATAAGTTGGTTTGATTATTTTCTTCAAAGGTTTACCTATCTTGATTAAAAATTGATCATAATATGGCTTAGACTTTAGAAATCTTCTCACTATGAACAATATTTGAACATCTATATCAGAACAGTTTTGAATAATGAAGGATTTTAATAAAAATTCTTTCTGATTGAGGTTTAACAAGAAATATAATATTCTTGGAATTTTAGTAAACTGACATATAAACTTGATTTCTGCCAAGATAAACAATGGTTATTTTAAAAAGAAAGTAACTTGCTATGATTTTTGGACTTGAACTTCATCCAGCAGTGTACCTGATCCACCATGTACGGTGAAAGGAATTTATTGCTGTTTCTCAATATCAAAAAAGAAAAAGTTCCTGCTGTCATTGACTGGCCTATAAAAAGAAAAATGTAGCTGGCTTTTGAGTAAAAGCCTTTCTTTCCTTCTCACCTTCCCCATTACTGTTCACTGCATAGTTTTACAACACTCATTAAAGTCTGCCAGCATAACTCAATTGTTCAGTTGTCACACGAGCACATTAATCTGATTGTATAAATCCTTGATTACAGTAATGCTTCATAACATTAAGTAAATCCCAATGAAGCAGCCAATTAGTGCGGGTAGTACCCTACTAAACATTTCCATTTAGTCCAAATGATTCCAGGAATGGGTGTAGAAGATAACAAAAACAGCTAAAGTGCACATTCTTTCATTTCTTTTTGTTTTGTTTTGTTGTTGTTTTTTCTTTTTTTTAATTTTATTTTCTCTTTTGTAAATCCCCAAATAAACCACCTATCACACTTTTGTCAAGTTGTCAGTATATTCCTATACTTTTATTTGAGAAAGTACAAATACCTAGAAAATAGATTGATTATCAGATTGCCCGAAAATAATTAATTTATCTATAATTTCTAGTAGTAGATGATCACTTATTTGTATTGGACACCACTTTTCATTATTTCATCTTCCACTTGAAAGTGGTATCTTTTCTATTTAACTTATGCTTTTCTGAGTCATCTGTCATGCTGTATTTTTATACTGAATTTCAACAAAATATTGCAATGTATTTCATGCACAGCAGTATTTCTTATAGTATTAGAGGATTATAAATCAACTTCTCCTCAAGACAAGAGGTGTCTTTTACAGAAACACAGTGTTAATCATTGAAATTCAACTTTTTGAGTAGAAAAATGCTGAAGGACAGGTAGAAATGTTAAAATGTCATGACAGTATATCTGCCATTGTACTCTGAGAAATAGAGAAAAATTAAAATTAAATTATTTAGAAACACTTTTGATGTTTCTTGAAAGGGAAAAAAATTCTTCTTTTTATAAACATGAAAAGTGTCTATTTCCATATATTTCTTGACACGTATTTTGACCAAACTGGAAGCATTAATGTAAAATTAATGGATAGATTTCTTTTCTGATGACATTTAAAAAAAAAAAAAAAATACCAATCTAGTAACTTTTTTAACATGTTTTAGTTAAAAAAAAAAAAAAAAATAGAACTTAATTTCGCAGAAAATATTTGTCTTGACTATAAAAATATATATTTGCAAAATAATACACAAATTATAATTGTATTTGCTGAGTGGTTGGCAGATAGGCCGGAGCTCAACCAAAGTGAAAACAGTTATAGATAAGTTTTGCAAATAAAAGAATAATTCCCAATTTCTAACACAGAAAAACAAGTGTGTTAGAGAAGTTTTCTCTATCTACTAATTATATACTTCATTAAACTCTCTGGGTTGTGAATTGACTGTAGAGCTGAGCAGAGGTGATAAAGTCTGTTCTTATTATTTTATGTATGTATGTATGTATGTATGTATGTATGTGTTAATTTATTTATTTGCATTTCCTAGGGACATAAACACTTTTAAAAGGGATTTCCCATGTCTTGCAAGACTCCTCTTTTTTATAACCAAGTGTGAGGTCTGCCAGGGGACCTCTTCTACTTTCAAGATTTTTCTGGTTCTTCATAGAAGTTGTGAACTAGATTTATTAACAAAGGTGATAGCACCTACAGTTCTATACGACTCATCTATAATTTCCAGATAAACCCTGCTAAAAATAGTGTGAAACTCTTCATGCAGAATGTCTTCTTAAATATTTAGAGAAATAAACTGTTTAGTATTCATTGTTTACTTATGTTTTCTGACAGTTCAAATTTCACAATATGAACACTTGACAAATGAAATAAAGATGGCCCTTTTTACATTTGGAATTATTTTGCTCCATGTTGTAAGAAAAAATTTATAGACTTTCAAAGGTATTGCTATCCAGAATATTTTAAAATACACTACAGTAAGCTTCATATGACTAAGCTGAAAATGGTTTGCAAGTAGAAAATTTATTTTTGTGAATGTAATTTTCCTACCTGTTTCATTAAATAAGTTTTATTTATTTTTTTAGCTGCAAAGTAAACCTGGAGCTACAAAGGTAATCTGATTTTTCCTGCCTCTGAATAATTATCAGTAGTAATGATTATTTGGGCTTTATTTCTGCACTCACAACCACCTGTTCTGTTACAGGTATCCTGCTCACTATCATAATTTACTAGTCATTAATAAGAAAACAACTTAAGAATGGACTTTGAAATTTCCAAGATTGTTTGTTTAAGCAATACTGTCAAGATCCAATAATTAATTTGAACAGTATAAGTAATCTGAGGAAGAACTGCAGTGGGAAAAAACATAACTGAATATATTAAATCCATTTCCTGGTAGTTAGTAACTTATTTTCACTGAAAATTGAGTTCAAATATATCTGTAAATATATAATCTTATCAGGTAAATTGCTAAGTGACTCCATGTCTCAGATAGAGATGACGGCATAAACAGAAAAGGATAAGACTATTTAGGATAATTGGAGGACTTTTTAAAATCAGAATGAAATACCAAATTGCAGAATGTTCAAATAGGCTTGACAGGAGAACAAATGTACACCTATGGCTATTTCCATGAAAGATGTCAAATTTTCAACTGTAATCACACCCTCAAGTCCTTCTCAGCAGTGCTGCTCTCAGTGACTTCTTCTCACAGTCTGTTCTTATTTCTGGGATTGCCCCAATGCAGATGCAGCATCCTGCACTCCGACGTGTTGAACTTCATGCAGTTCTCATAGACACACTTCTCAGGTTTGCCCAGGCCCCTCTGGATGACATCTCTTCCTTCTGCGGTGTCAACTGCACTGCTCAGCTTGTGCCACCTGCAGTCTTGCTGAGGGTCTACTCCATCTCACTCTCTATGTCATTGATGAAGATATTGAAGAGCACCAGTCCCAAGACAGAGCCCTGAGGACACCACACATTACTGGCCCCCACCTGGACATAGAGTCATTGACCATGACTTTCTGGCTGTGTCCATCCAGCTTAATAACAAACCTACCCTTTCTAATGGTTCCGGTCCCCTAAAATACCAAGGAAATGTCAATGTCAATTCATCTTGTCAAACAAATAGCTTTACAGGTCAGCTCTGGGGGTTAATTGCAGACATCTAGGTGAAATGAATGTTACTTCCATCAATGACCTAAATTATTCTATGAGCTCCTGTGGGACATTTTGTGAGTAACTCATGTTCATCCAAATAAGTATATGAGTTTGGTATAAAGATTAAGGTTCTGATGTGGAACGGCAATTTATTCCAAGAGTAATTACACTAAATCAATAGGAATTACACATCTGTTTTCAACATCAGAAACTGACTTCTGCAATCCATCATCTAGCACATTTTTTGTTACCCCACTACACTGTCTCAGGCCTGGGTAAGCACTACATCATATCAGTACATCATATCAGATTCTCACTATGGAAATTAACTGCCTGATTATGTACGTATTATCGAGAAGAGAATTAGTCCAATTGTTTGCAAAAATTTTTGTAAATTTTTGTAATAAACAAAAAACATTTTTGTTCTATCAAATATTTTCCAGTGTTTGTCGACCATTATTTAAACCTATTTGATTCTCCCATTCTAGTTCTGGAACTTAGTTTAATTTTTTTTCTGTCTGCACTTTCCCTGCAACTCTGGCTCTTGTTTTATTGTTTCTTCTAGCTCTGTTGATTTTATTTTGAAAAGAATAATTTATCAGACTTACTGGGTATGCCAATGAGTTAAGGAAGACACTAGTTTTGTACTGCCTAGGACCTGTCTGCTAAGAAAAAATAAATTTAAAAGCCTCAAATGATAAGTGAGATAAGTGTGAAGGTATTGCAACATTTTAAAGTTTGTAGTAGATATTTTTGATGCTGATAGCAACTGTCATTTGAGTTTGGGAGTGTGACAGAAAGATTCTTATGTTTTCTTTCTCTGCCATAGCCAGTAGAGAAGGAAAATGGTCTTTCCCTGAACACTTTAAAACTTGATGTTTCATATGCAGATGTGTTTACATACAAATGAGTCAGTAGCCACCTTTGGATCCTTGGGTTAGAAATGTTTGGTTCAGTTACTTGGGCAGGCTGTGACCTCGTCTGGCAGGGCCCTAAGTGTGACTCCTCCCGACACTGACAGTTTACTAGCCATGCTACAGTCACCTCAGCCCACAGCAGTCACTGCAGTCTGTGTTATTTATTCTGCTGGTGGAGTTGGCATTTCTGTTCTGATCTATTCTGGTCTATTCTAATCTATGCTATTTTTAATTTCCTTAAGAAAAATAATATTGTAGTTCATTAGGTTTTTCTTATAAAGTAATGAATAACTAAAACTATTATTTATTAATTACTGTGTTATTTAATGGATTATAATATTTAAATAATGGATTATAGCATAAAAACCATTTAAGGTCCTTCTAAATTACGTGGAAAAGGAAGTTATGTGAAAAGAGATCTACCATCTGAAACATCTACCAACATTTTGTATTGTGGCACTAATACTTACATCCAGATATAAAATACTGCTTTAATAACAATATTAATTATTTTTTATTATTCTTGCTACCACTATTATCATAATAATTTTTCCAGGTCTTGAAACTGAGATGACAAAGTAAAACCACTTCTGTGTGGTGAGGCTACAAGATGTATAACAACATCAGTTTCAAGGGTATCCAATTTCTTTCAATTCAGAACAATAAAGTATTGGAAAATTATCTCAGGATATTATTCTAGTGTAACCATTCAAAAAAATAAGCAACTTAAGGAATTGATGGATTCATCCTTAAACAGCTTCTTTGTTAATATATTATTCCAGGTGTTTTAATGGAGTTCTTATGCTGAAATAAGCTATTGCACTAGTTGTTTTTTTCTATCCTTGGTTTGCTTAGGTTACACTAAAACAAGTTGCACAAGGAAATTGTAATTCATAATATAAATTATCTGCTACAATTTATATCACAGATCTTGTGATAAATATACGTGAACAATTTCAATAATGAGTAGTATCTACAGGGAAAAAAAAAAAAGGTTGTAGCTGTATGATAATCCTTACTTTCTACATCCTTATATCCTCCTGGAATACTTCTATACCCAAAATCTGGTTTATTCCAAAAGCACATTCTTGAGTTTACGTCAGGGATTTTCTTTTGTTCTTGTGTAAACTCACACATAATTCACTTGCTCATATTCCTATAGTCTGCTATTTCAAAAGATTTTTGAAACAAATTTCTTTTCCTAAATCATCGTCCATCGGGAATATGAACTTTTTTACCACAGTCCTCTCAGTCCAATTGTTCTGTTTCAAGTTTAAACAGTGACCACATTGGCACAATTTCCCCACTCCTTTTTGCTCTTCCTAAAATGAAAAAAGCCTCCTTTCATTCAGTGAGCATTGCTGCAATGACCAACCTGCAGATATTTACCTTCTCTGGTAAAGCAAGGAGACCTGGAAAAAGCTCAGTAGTGCTTGGATTCATTGAACTTTTCTTCATGCCAGACAGAATGGAAGAGGTCAAGCTGGTGTGGTAGCAGTGACTTATCCTACTTCTCCTAAGAGTAAACTGTCCAATATTGAGATTCTGATCCCCGTTCTCCTCTTTGAATAGTTGATTTGACAGAAGGAGAGGAGCACCTGCTAATGGGAAGTTCCCATCCCTGTAGGCAGACCTTGGCCTACTTGGCATAAATGCTTGTGTCTCAGCCTGATTTTGAGAACATTTTCAGAAGAGCCCTATATATGAGAATTGGGAAGAATGTGACATAGAGTAAAATATAAGCTTTTCCCTTTTTTTTTCTGTCTCATATGAATTTAGTAGTTAAATAGCAACAATTCATGTTTAATCATTTATTTAGAGAAAATTACGCTTCAGTACATGTGTTCAGGTTTGCAATAATTACTGAATTGAATAAGCAAAAGACCTTCATCTAAGTTCTGCAAAAAGAGTTTTTAATAAAAATTCTTATGACCTCAGGCCATGATCATGGACAGGGAAGCCAGCTGATCATAGTGGATGTACATAAAGAGAGTAATGATTTGGATAATTTTATCATTTACTGTATAGATTTCATAATTATTTTGTAAATGGCCATGAATGACCCTGAAATATGGCTTGAACTAGTCTTCCTAAGCAGTGGAATTCCTGACTGAATTAACATTGGTAGTCATCTGCTGCCCATCTAAAAACTGAGGAAATTAAACATTTGCAGGCTTGCATTTAAAGGCCTGTGTAAATAACTGGTGCCTGCAAATGACCTTCAGAAGCTTCTTTGGGGCTTTGGAGAGAACCCCCATTTCTATGTGGAGTTTGTTACTCAATCTGAAATGATTACTGTGGGAGACATGCACCTTTCAGTCTGATTGTTGCTGAGGTGAGAAATCCTCTAAGCACTCTGGTCTTCCATGGTCTATAACTATAGTATTCCCTCTAGGTAGTAGAAACTACCATACAAAGACATTAATTGGGGACTATATTACTCTTTGATATTTAATTACTTCCCAGCCACTGTTACTTCTGCTGAAAATCAAGAAAAATCCCACCAGCTGAGCAATGCCAAAAGCACAGGACGCTGCAATGGAGAAACCTATACATCCCTTTCTTTGTGGGGAATGTGAACAAGTAAGGAGTCTGTGCAAGCATGATTCCTTCCTTTTAGCATGTCCTAATGGTGTTCATCACTTGAAGAGCAGAAACTGCTTGGTGCATCAGTCAATGTAGACAGGCTTAAATCTTCCCCTTTTTCTTTTCCAGATCTCTCCCAGCCACATAAGCTATGTTCCTGCACCATGCTGGAGGTACACTCTAATATTAAGTTCTTTGAGAATTTTTTTTTTAAATATCTTTCCAGTGTTTGGTGGTTAGTGCTTCTAAGTATTTGCCTGAATAATCCAAGAATACTTATACACAAGGTCAACCCTGATCTTACAGAGGGGAGGTCGTCTCAAAGCTTTTGTGCAGCTTCACCTAGAACACACAGCTGTGGCAAATGGTAACTGTGGGTTGGCTCCTGTCTTCCAAGCACTTGCCTGTGGCTTTTTCTTTTCTTGCCATTTTGTTTGAAATCTATGTCGCATCCTTTGCTATTCCACCTTTTGCTTCCTAAACGTCTACAAAGCTTGTCAGTAAAGCACACATTTTACATAGATATTTACCAGATCCAAGGTTTCACAGATCCTCAGAACACCAGATTTAACTTTGGAGTTACTTGTAGTGACTAGAGTAAACTACACGGGCTTTAGACACAGCATTTAAGGTTACGGAAGCTTCAGGTTATGCCTTTTGGAAAACAATTTGAGATGAGGGGAAATCCAGCACAGATTTTTTTCTCATTTCTTTCACAGATAAAACCTCACCCTAGTTACTTGTTTTTACTGAGGAAAATACTCAGTTTGCCTTTGAGTGAAACACAGGAATGAAATAATATGGTGAAAAGCTAGACTTGAGGACACTGATCCAAAGTGCGAGTAGTTAATCATCTTCCATAATATTTTTTGTATATGATCAACTGAGAATCTGTCCCCTTCTGCTTCACTTTAGAGAAAATGAATGGGTCCTTCTCTCCCTCAACCAAATGATTCTGTAGAGTCATAACAAAGATTGTCAGCATGCCCTGAAAACAGCTGATTCTGGAGGAACAAGGTAATTCAAACATTTTTCAGGGACAACCCAAGACAACTGAGCTCAGCTGATTGGATAATGATATTTATGAGGAAAAAGGCAACAATCCAGACAATTATTTTCACTGTAAAAAAGTGTTTACAACAATGGCAGCTGATGCTGAAAATTGAATACATCTACATAGATATTTAGAAGTGCAGTACAGTAAAATGTGTGCACATTTCCAAAGCACGTGTCTTTATCATAACTGTGAAAGACGAGCTGTACAGTCTTCATCATCACACGGTTTGTACTTACTGAAGCTGCAAATACATTGACTGTCACTAATCATGACAGTTTTTCATAGACTTCATTTCAGGTAGGCCAGTGAAGAGTATCATTAGATAGCTTTGATCCACAGAAGCTTGGTTTTATTCATGTTCTGGGCACACTTCTCAATCCTACCCCAGCCTCTCCTGCCACTTATTTCCCTATTTTTTTTTTCAGACTGTTGGTGATGTGGGTAGATTCTGCTATATTTATAGGCAAAAATTTATTAATTTCTGCAAAGCTGGGAATTGTAGGTGTTGACCTGAGACTTTGGGTACTATCCCCATAAATTAAAATACAGAGTCAAAAACATAAGTGTAAATAAATATTGAAACTGGAATAAGACCAAATTCAGTTCTAGACTGATAAAGAAATATTAGATGGTAATAATCTTCAGTCAATTAAAATTATAAATCTACTTTACAGTAAACTACATTAGCATGTAAGATTGAGACACCTTTTGCATCTTGCATTTTGATACAGTATTACAGTATTCAATTTCAGTACGACACATTATTAAATATTGAGTTTTCTCAGCACAAAAAAAACTCTTTTCCATAAAACACAATAAATATAAGAAACAAGAAGTCATTACAGCAAGATAAGAAAGAGTATTATATTTAACAGTGAACACAAGTGCTAAAAGGAAATCATTCTATTCTTCAGAGCTATGGTCTTGATCTTCTTGGATGACAAACTCTCTTCTCATTTGAAGATGAACTGCAGGTCATTCAAAAGTACTTGTCCAAAACTGGTAGATACCTATTTTATCAAAAGGTTTGTGACAACGGTGTAAAAAAAACCTAACCAATGTTGAATTTCAAGACTGATGAATCAATCAATCAAGGCATGGTAGCATCACCTTTAGAAAGAAAACTCACTCTATTCATTAATCTTTGCTTCAAATAAAGAAAACCTCTCCAAAATTTATTGTAAGAAAGGATAGCGGAGTATTGCTTCTGTGGCAGTTTTGGCTGGGATAGAAAGAATTCTCTCACTTTTCCCTTTCTGATTCTTTCCCCCTTCTCAGTCTGGGTGGAGTAAGCAGGAGACTGCCTGGGCCTTAGGACTGGTCTGTGAAAACTCTTTGTTGCAGCTTGCTTACTGGTTGGGGTGAAACCATGACAGCTCCTTATGGTGCAATATAGCTTTTCATGCAAAATAAAACCAGTTCTGACTCATAGAATCACAGAATTAAGTAGGTTGGAAAAGACCTTTGAAATCATCGAGTGCAACCTATGACCTAACCTGACACGTCCTCACCAACTAAACCATGGCACTGAGTGCCACACACAGTGTTTTTTTTAAACACGTCCAGGGACGGTAACTCCACCATCTCCCTGGGCAGATGATTCCAGTGCCCAATCACTCTTTCAGTGAAGAATTTTTTCCTGACATCTAACCTAAACTTCCCTCGGTGCAGCTTAAGACTGTAACTGTTTTACAATAACTGTGAAAACATACGAGATAGGGCCAAGTTTACTCTGTAGCAAGGACTACAGATTTAATTCTGTACTCAGTTTCATCAAAATAAATCAGGAAAAAAAAAATGCAAGCTACATGAATTTCTCTAGTCACCCAGCACAGTACATTCTGGATCAGCTCAAACAGAGGCTTCAGTTTTAGAAATCATAACAGATTATAAAGGGCACAGGAAGTGAATGACCAATTGAGAAACATTATCTCTTAAATGAAAAAATACCCACTAAGGCAAATATTTTTAGAGACGAAGGTAGGTGCTAAATGTGAATTTTTTCTGTGAGGAACAATGGAGGGATTTTCAAGGAGCCTTACTAATCTACTACTTCCATAAATATTCAGCACATTATAGTTGCTAGTAATGTATTGGTGGTGTTAAACTCAACATTTGTTCAATTCTTTTTTCCTCAATTCTTTATCTTTCTCATTTCTCATTAAATAGTATTTGAATACCTCTCTTAGCATTTTCTTTTGCAAACAGCATGACACAAGGTAGAGTTTTCTTGGCATTCCAATCAATGAGATGCAGTGTATTTTACCAGCACGAAGAAAACCTACTTTAATTGAGAATTATTGTTAGCCTCTTCATCCTTACTGTTGAACTATGTAGGCCCTTATCACATTAGTATTGCATGGCCTAGAAGAAGGGTAATTGAATCATCAGTCTCTCTTGGTTTCTGTCACAGCCCTTTTAACATGCTCATCCTTTCCATTACTTCATGATTTCATTTAATATTCACCTGGGTTAGAATCCTATCAGCAGCAAGAACTTTCTGAATTAACTCTTGCTGTATGCTCTACTCTAGATTTCTTTCTCATGAATTAAGGGGAAATAGACTTTTTTTTTTTTTTAATAAAGAGTGTCCTTTTGAATTTTTTTGTCCAAATAGATGGATACTGAATTTTTATTTTGGAGTTTGAATTTGAAATACAAACAAGTAACCTAAGTCTGTCTTTAATAAAATTACAGAGCATGACTTTCTATATAGTATAGTCCTTTAGGTACCTACTGCACTTTCATTCCCTTCAGAGAGTTAAAGCTGTTTAAAGGCCTCAGTGTTGCAGCAATTGCAGGTATGCATGTTATATTTTTTTCTATTAAATTTTTTTGAGACAACAGATAATATAGTTCCTGAAAATAAGAAAAGCTGAATCTTGCTTCCAAAGTTACATTGGCAATATGGGATCCTTTCATTTAATATTTTCAAGGGACACAGTAGAGGGAAATGTAGGGAAGCTTATTATTAATGGATGCCAACCTTCCTTTTTTAATTATATCATATATTTTCAGGTATCTATTTTTTTCATAATAATAAAAAATAGATAAATAAAATGACAAAAATAATTATAAAAATTACTTATGAGAGCTGATAGAGATAGTAAGAGATTTGTCTTTTTTATCTCAAATGTCTTTGATTTCCTAATGGTGTGTATGTGCCTATAGACAGATATAGATATTACAGAAAATACAAAAGTTCTCTCTATAGGTACAAAGCCTTACGCAGACACAGGCTCCTTGATAATTACAGGCAAGGAAATGAACATCTGGATGCTAACGATACAAATAATACTTTCATTCAAGTCCTCTCAAAGGTCAAGATTCTGTCACTAAGATTCATAAAAAGTGTTTGAAACTTCTTATTTCAATAATTAGACTACTTACAGAGTTGAATACTGTCTGCAAGAGAGGAAGTAAAAGATCTAGCTAAAAGATAGTTAAAAATATTTGCTGGTGGGATTCCCTCATTTCAAGCCATTTTTCTGAACCTGGTACTCAGGTGAGGAGAGAAAGGTTCCTAAAAGGCCTGAACAATGCCCTAGGAAACAGTTCAGATTCCTACTTTGCCTGGAATTTTACATATTTCTTTCACTACTGTGATGCTGTCTGCCCATGGTATATCTAGTAGCTGCAGCATTATTTCTTTTACAGAGTGATTGAGGGAGCAGGAATGAAGTAGGAACCAGACACGGCCTGCTGCCTGAGTCTTATGGGAACATGTTACTTCTGGGACAAATCTTGAAAGACCTAAAGCTTCTGTAGCCAGCTTGTCTTTTCTTCTTTAGTTTCAGAATTTGCCTTTTGGGAGAAAGAGTGAGTACGTAAAAGGAAGAAGTCAGACAATACTCTAGGGAGTCATGTCACCAAGGAGAAAGCCAAGGAAAGCATAAATAAATTGTGAGTTGAGCCTGCTGGTAACTGATACCAATTACTTTCAAAGCCATTTACTGATGACCTGAATATCTTTAAATAGGAATGTACATTGCAGTAGGGAAGAAAGATATATAGAACAAAACATTATACTCACATTCACAAAGTAGTAATTTTTATTTTCAGAGAATGACTGTAAAGTATACAATTTATTATAATTGCAGCTACTTTATGTTCACCTAAACATGTCTAAGAATATAATAGATTCAGAATTTTTAAAATGCATTTTCATGGTTTCTCTCAGCCATGTCTTTCACTTTACACTATTTCACTTGGATATATGGCTTCCAGCCTTATTGTTTATTAACTGTGTGATTTTTAAAAGGCTTGAAGATTACACATAAATCTCTTCAAAACTAAATTTAGATGATATTCTGAATGTGTCAAATTGTTGAATGAACTCAAATAGTTTAGTTCAGTAAGTCAAATCAACTTACATGTCAAAAACTTCCTTCCAGCTGTTCTACCAAGAAACATGGTAAAACTATGAATTCGGTATCAAACAGCAATGAAAGTAAATAATGCAAGAACCTGTATTAACTATAAGCTCATATAGTCACTTCAAAATTTATGATCAATTTGACAAGGTAAAATAATTAGATATGACCTAGAAATCTGCACTTGTGGGCCAGAAGGCTAGTAGTATCCCTGGCTGCACATAAAGGAGTGTGACCAGTAGACTGAGGGAGTTTATCTTCCCTCCTCTTCCTTGCTCTTGTGAGACTCCAGCTGGAGTCCTGTGTCTGGCTCTGAAGTCCTCAGGAAATGCATGGACTTCTTACAGTAGATACAGAGAACAGATACAGAATTTATCAGAAGGCTGTAGCACCTATGCTATGAAGATAGGCTGAGAGAACTGGTGTTGTTCATCCTGAAGAAAAGACTCTGGGGAAAGCTTGTTGGTTACAAGAAAGATTGGGAGACACTTTTTACAAGGGCCTGTAGTGATATGAAAAGAGGTAAAGGCTTTAAACTAAAAGAGGGGAGATTTAGATTGTATATAAGAAATAATTTACGCTGAAGGTGACGAGAAACTGTAATAGCTTGCCTAGAGAAGTTGTGTAAGTGTTCAAATCCTTGTAAGTGTTCAAAATCAGATTGGACGGAGCTCTAAGCAACCTGTTCTAGTGGAAAGTCTCCCTACCCATGGCAGAGGAGTTGGAACTAGATGATCTTTAAAGGTCCAATCTAACCCAAATACTTCTATGTTTCTATGATTACAGATTTATTATCTTTGGATTCCATGCTAGACAAGATAAACTTCAACCTTTATAGATCTTTAACTGTATTTCTTTGTCATCTTGTGAAGACAACAGAAATTAGTGGAAGAATTTTAAAAATAAATAAAAAAGAGAGAGAAAAAAAAGAACTGATGAACATCAGTTATTCCATTATTATTTAAGATCCAAGTGTCCATATGATGGTGGGAAGTTCTGTCTTTTGGATAAACTACAAGACAGAAAAGATAAAACAGTATATGATCAACAGTTATCACTAGGTCAGTCAGAACTCTTTTGAGCTTTATGTTGTTTTATTAATTTTTTTTCTTGGCAGTACCCTAAAAAATTCATCAACACATAATAGCCTCTTGGAATAAACACTTAGGCTGATAAATTAACAAAATCACAGAAGTGTTGGGATTGGGACCCCTGGAGACCATCTAGTCCAACTCCCCTGCTAAAGCAAGTTCACCTAGAGCAAGTTGCAAAGGATTGCAGCCAGGCATGTTTTGAATATCTCCAGAGAAGGAGATGCCACAATCTTTCTAGGTAGCCTGTTCAATGCTCTGTCACCTCCAATATAATGAAGTTTTTTGTCATTTTCAGATAGAACTTCCTGTATTTCAGTTTTTGCCTGTTGTCCTGTTGTTGGGCACCACTGAAAAGACTCTGGCCCCATTTGCTTGACACCCACCCTTAGGATATTTGTATGTGTTCCTTATCTCAAGAAACAGGAGAAACACAAAAAACATATTTGAGGCACTATTAAAAAGAAAGAAATTGCTAATGCTGTCCATTTTAAGTTTTCTATTATTTTTTTTCCTGTCAATTCTGACCATTACATATTTGAAATATAATTTAAATTACTATCAATTAATCTTACATGCCAAAGGAGTCATAAGAAATTAATTTTCCTCATAAAGGAAAATAAATCAAATAAACCATCTAAACAGCAGAAGTAAATTCTAGTTTCATTCTACCTTTCTACAGCAGAATTACACTGAATAAATCATGGATGCACAGCCAATGTTAATTCCATTCCTTTCTACCTATTATTTTGTACAGCCTCTAATTCCCTTAAGTTATTATAAACAATTTCTCACCAATAACGTGTCTGTGGCTGTAGAAAACTGAAAATGTAATGCCATTTTTTCTTTTCCCCTTGAATAAACATTTGCCAACACTATATTAGGAATTGCTGGTTTTGTCATCAAAGGAATATTCCATTAGCAAACTTAAAAATCACTCAATTTAATAATAATCAAAAAAATGACATGTTTTTGACAAGCCTAAAAGAATATATTTAGCATCATTGTAACTTTCAGTGACATGTCCAAAAGTTAAAAAATATTCCAAATGCTGTAGGCTTTGAGTTTACTAAGATGTATAGTGATATTAATTTAAACTGTATGTGTTTCATCATCCTTTTAGACTATGTGAATTTGAAACTCAGCTTGCAGGGGAACCTCAATCCATCCCACTCCCAACAGTTTAGTGCCCATGCCAGTAAGAGATCCCAGAGCCTGGAAAGGGATTGCAGGCCATCAGGGGACCGACCACCTGAAGGGCAGCACAAAGGGGTTCCTGCCTCTCCAGCCAGGAAGCTGGCTTCACTGGGGAAGCAACTTAAATGTCTTCATACTCTGTTTTTCAAGAGATGGAGTTTCAGCAGGTGGAGTACTGTGTTCAGTTCTGTGACTCCCAGCACAAGAAGCACATGGACACATTGGAGCAAGTCCTGAGGCAGGGTACAAAGATGACCAGAAGGCTGGAGCGCCTCTCCTGTGAAAACAAACTGAGGGAGTTGGGATTGTTCAGAGAAGAGAAGACTTCAGGGACATCTTATAGCAGCCTTCTGGTACCTAGTGGGACCTGTAAGAAAGCTGGAGAGGGACTGTCTGCAATGGCGTGTACTGATAGGATAGGCAGTTATGACTTCAAACTCAGAGAGGTTTAGATTAAATATCGGAAATAAATTTTTTATTGTGATGGATAAGACACAGAAACAGATTGCCCAGAGATGTTGTGGTTGCCCCATTCCTGGAAGTGTTCAAGAAAAGGCTGGATGGGTTTCTGAGAAACCTGGTCCATGATTTTGAAATGTGTATCTTCCCAGAGGCTATAAAAATCCCTGCCACAGTTGTACAAGACATAGGACCCCATTTATCAATTTTTATGCAAGAAAATCTTGTTTAGTACAATTTTTCAGTGAATACTTGAAAATATGAGGCATTATTAAAAACCCCATGGAGAATGTAAGCATTTTAACAGAAATCTGTTGATTTGCCAAGGGCATAGAACTGCCAGCAGAAGTCTGCACCTTTAAAAAGATCTCTCAGATGCAGTCATTTAAATATCAGAAAAACAGGTTTAAAATCTGAGGATCAAATCTCCTCAGTCAAGTAATGAATGCATGTCAGTACATGAGGTACAGATAAGCGGGTCTAGATGAAATACATTTAGCTGAAATTGTCATGTGAGCAGGATTAAAAAAATAAAATCCCAAAGTGTTTTTAGTCAGCAGAAAGTACAACTAGGAAAAAAGCCAAATTTCAAAGCATTACATCTGAGCTAAGAATTCTTATAGAACAATCCCAATGATGTGATTGGGAGTAACAAAACATACATTTTATAAGTACTTAGTGAAGTGTATACTACTGAGAGAAATCTGTGTCAATCACGGTGGAATAGCACCAACACAGCCAATATCATGCACTGAAATTTGACATTGTGACTCCAAGATGATGACGCTGCAACAGAAGTACTTTCCTTGCTGTTCTACATATGTCCTTTCAGATTTACATTTACTCTTTTCTTTACAAACTTTTAGCTCTGCCATTGAATGGGTACCTTGCAAACATAGAAAAGAACCAAAAGCAGGTATGTCATTTTTTGATGCTCACACAGATGGTAAGAACTGTTCTGATGTACTGCTGAGTATGCTGTTGTATTGAAATTTATATTAGATATTTCTGGGTTTACCATTTCTCATTTAGAGCTGCACTTGAATTTGATGCTAGGAGAACATGTATTTTTATCCTTAATAATAATATCTTCAATTTACATGTATTTACTCTATTTTCAATGGTCTACCAATAAAAAAAACCCAAGTAAGAAAGGCTGTGTGTTAATTCAATTATTTTAATAGATATTTAGGATCAATTTTTGTATGTAGAATTTCACAGTTTATACAATCTCATTCAACATAATTACATTTGCTTGACATAACAGATTATCTAACCTCAGCTTACTTCTGGAAGAATTTAGGTTGGGTTGGTGTCAGCTGCACTGCTCAGTTTCATGTCATCTGCAAATTCACTGAGGGAGTACACAATCTTACTGTCTATATGATTGATAAAGATATCAAAGAGCACCAGCCTCAAGTGGAGCCCTGATGGGTACCACTCATCATCGGCCTCCATCTATACACAGAGCCACTGACCACAGCTCTCTGGCTGTGTCCCTCCAGCCAATTCCTTATCCACTGAACGGTCCACCCTTCCAATCCATGTCTTCTCAATTTGGAGATAAGGATGTCATATGGGACCATGTCAAAGACCTTACAGAAGTCCACATAGATCACACTGGCTGGTCTTCCTTCATCAACCATTACAGTCACTCCATCATAGAAAGCGACCAAATTAGTGAGAAATTACTTGCCCTTGGTAGAGTTGTGCTCAATGTCTCAAATCACCTCTTTATCTTACATGGTCCTGAACACTGCTTACATAAGGATCTGTTCTGTGATCTTCTCAGACACATAGATGAGGCCCACCAGCCTGTAGATCCCCAGACCTTCCTTTTTCCACTTTTTAAAATAGGAGTGGTATTTCCTGCTTTCCTGTGTGTGTTGGTGGCTATTCAGATCCTTCAGGTCTCAAACCTCCTCACTTACAGTGGGAGGGACTTTGCTCTCCTAACCCTCACCTAGAGGTTCAGGGACTTCAGAGACATGGGAAGCCTGACTGCCAGTGAAGACTGGAGTCAAGAACTTGTTAATGTCTCAGCACATTTCATGTTCTTTTACCTGTTCTCTCTTATTTGTACACTCTCTTTGGCCTTTCTTTTCTGACATTTATTTAGAGAGTCCCTTCTAGAAACTCATGGTCAGGGACCTAAGTCTGCCAGAGTTCAAGAAGCATTTGCACTAGGCCCTCAGGTACATGGTGTGATGCTTAGGGCTGTCCTGTGCAGGGCCTGGAGCTGGACTTGATGATCCTTGTGGGTCCCTTCCAACTCAGGAAATTCTACGACCTCTTTTGTTGTTTCTCACATCCCTTACCAAGTTGCATTCCATCTGTAGATCACAACCCTACACATCCACTGTACTCTTCCCAGGCCACATGTCCCTGCTTCCACTGGCTGTGCATTTCCTTCTTACTCATCATTTTGAGGATCAGGTCCTTGCTTATGCATGCTAGTTTCCAGGCTGTCCTGCTTCATCTCCTACAGACCAGGATGGAGAGTTCTTGCATATAAGAGTAGTGTCATTAAATAACTGGCATTTCTGGTCAGCTCCACTGGCCCTAAGGACAGTTTCCCAGGGTATCTCATCCATTAATTCTTTAAACAGCTGGAATTTCACTCTTCTAAAGTTCAGGGCCCTGACTATGTTTTTTGCCAGGAAAAACCTGTGTTCCTCAAGATCACAAACACAAGCAGGCCATGGTCACAACAGCTCATCCTGCTTCCAATCTTAACTCCTTTCATGAGCCCATTTGCTTTGGTGAGCACGAACAGATGTATAAGTAGATGTATACATATAAATTTGTGCATGTGTAACATGCAAGTTACATATCAAAAGTCAATTTTAACACAAAAAATACATATAATTTCATAGGTTCAAGTTAGAATTTGCATTTCTTTCAAGTGCCCTTTAAAGTGAAGTTAAATGTTAATTAAACTTCCACTTTTTCCTACCAAGTATTCCTCAACTCATAGTGCAGAGAGAAAAAGGCACGCTTCGAGGAAGTATCAAATATATAAGATGAACTGCTGTTCTTGCTCTTTCTCATAATGACAGAGGGAGCCTGAACAACTAATTTACTCTCAGCAATAAAATTTTAGATAGGGAAAGTTATGTGAGATGGATCTACTTTCAATGTATGACCTAGCCTAGTAAAATTCAATCACAACACCATTCTAGTCATAGACAAGCAGCTCCTTGTTTTTCATTCTCTTGCCTTTTATATTTTTTTAAATTCTGATATTATTACCTCCAGTATTGATATGACATGAGATGGAAAACTACAGAAAAACAGAAAAATTATTTCTTATTTTTCTTCAACATGAAATATTAAAACTGTTTCTAACTCTAAAACCAATTAATAATGTAACCGTATAATTTCTCCTTTTTGTTTGAAAACAAACAAAAGAAACCAATTTCAGAGAAGTTTGAAAGAATTGTAAAAAGCAGAGTGACTTAGTGGGAGTATTATCTGTACCAGGAATTGTTCTAGCTTTGTGCTTACAATATAAAAATACTTGCAGGAATAAAAAAAATCTGGTTTTATTTAGTCTTTTGATTTTTTTCACTTCTTTCTAGTTGAATGTTTCATTTTCTGATCTCTTTAAAGTTGTCCGGGAGTTACAAGATAGTATCAACTGATAAAGAATGTAAGTCTATTACTCTATGTATATCTATGTCTGCTAGCAACAACATGACAAATGGACAGGAATTTAGTCTCTGGAAGGTCAATAAGCTGGTATTGTCCTGACATTGCAAACTGTTTACCACAAAAATCCTCTATATCTATCACCCAGACCCAGCCTTTGACTGATTCTAATTCTACTGATGCTGAAATCTGAAGCCCTTTGTGACTCATTTATCACACTTATTAAAATGTTCCATTGTGGATTAGAATAGCAATTCACTATTACTTCAGAATGCTGCCCAAGGGCTATTCTATGCAGGAATTTCTAACGCTTTATTGAAACAGTGATTTGGTATTAATAAATGATTCTTTGCAAAGGCACTATGCTTTCAATTGTGAAAAATGATGCTGGCATTTCAAAGCTGCCATCACTGCCCAGTATTATGCAAATCCCCTTACTTATTACTGCATTTAAATCTGGCCTAAATACTTCACAGTTAATATTTTAACAAGTATATGTCAATGGGATTATATCGAAAACTGTAAGTAAGGAATGGCTTTCTCCTTACTGAACTATAAAGAGGAGTTCAGTCCTTTGGAACATAAGTGATACAAACTTAAATAGTAGCCAAGGGGATAGCCTTTCCCTATTGAAATGACATAATTAGAAAAATTTTCATTATTATTTTCCTAAAAAGTTTAATTTTGTTTTTCCCAAAGCTGAAAACTCAGTGGGAGCAAAATAGGCCTATGAAAAAGATTTTGAATTGTATGAATTGATTAACTCTTTAAGTGATTGATTAACTCTACAAACACATAGTAACAGTAGATCTAAGGTTGACAAAAGATTACTATTTAGACATTTGTTTTATCTAAAATATGCTGTACAGCTTGGCCTTTATTCATCTACAAAACGTGTGTTCATTCAGCATAATGAATTTATTTATATATTTAACTGAATGACACCTGTTCCTTTTTACAGACTGTACTGGGGTGACTTTATGATGCTATAATGTTTTTGTATCCCCATCTGTCTGTTTAGCCCAAAATAAGTTCTGCACCTTTAAAACTAGATCTGAGAGGGAAGGCCAGGGGGAGAAGGAGAAGTGGTGGAATGCCTGAGGTGGCTGTATTAAAAACCATAAAGATAAGAGCTTTCAGCTCTCCTTCTCATGGACTGTGTTGTCTGCAGCACGGACAGTGGGAGAGAGCTTGCCTTTACTTTTAGCTATTTTTTCTTAGCTAGCTGAGGCAGAGAAGTTCCCTGGACTGTGGCTTTTGTTTTTCTTGGAAGTGATCAGCCTTGCTTTGGGCTGAAAACCCAGAAGAACACCAAGAGCTCATGCCTGTGGCCTACCAGGACCCAGGACTTGGCATTTTCCAGCACAGGAGGGACTGCTAAGAGACTGAGCGAGCCGAGCTACAGCCCACAACAAGGATTTTCTGAATTTGCCATCTCTTCAGAAAAGCGGGAGGTTCCATTGTTTAATATTATTCATTTTCTCATGTTTGTGAATACTTTGCTTGTTAAATAAACAGTTTTTTTCCGCTTTTATCCAAGGAGATTATTGTCCCAAACCGGTTGGGGAGGGGCCGCTGAAATCTGCTTTTTTAGAAGAGACCACTTCAGAAGTTTCCTCCCAAAATTTGCCCTAAACCAGGACACAGACCTAAAGTCCCCAATACTGCTTGCTGACTTTGCTTGTGAAAGGTGTTCAAAAGAAGTTGTGACTCTTTAAAAGATTAGTCCTGTATATTTAAGACTCTATTTAGAAAAATACTTCAGCAGTTAGGGTATAAGATCCAGCTTTCAAACTCTGAAACTAATTTCTTTTCTGCAGTCTTGTACGGCATACATGACTGAGTCATTTATGTAGAGATTTTCAAGACCACTTATATAACTTTCATGTTTCACACGTCACCTTTGTGTCTCACTCTCCTCATTTTTAAAATGAGATCAGCAGCACTTCTCTATCTCACAAGTGCTTCAAGAATAAATATTGTAAGTGTTCTAAAGGTTTCAAACACTATATATAAGAAGTATAAAAAATACCTAGGATCAATAGAATCATAGTAACTTAAATGAGATTGCAATTACTTAAACTCCTTCAAAGAATGTGTGAAAAATTATTCATTATGGCCCTCATTCATCACAAGTACTTTCAAAAAGTGAAGATCATGGAATATGCCACTGCAATGTGTTCTTTGAGATGAGTTACAACAAAATTTGTCTTAAGGAATTTTCATATGCAAATGACAGCATTTCAATCACTGAAACACAGAAGTCAAATTCTCAATATAGCCATTCTGTGTGGGAGGACGGATTGTAAGAGAATAGAGATGCTGCTGAGGGCAATCTCACCCCTGAGGAGTTGCAGCTGAACTAATTACCAAAGAGTAAGAACAGCCCTACCCTAAATAGGTCACAGCTGTGACCAATAAGGATGAGTGTTATAAAAGAGTGGGTTTGCTGGTCAAAGGGGCAGGAGTCTGTAGGGTGTTAGGGTTTGTTGATCTCACTGCAAGGAGCTGACTATGGGAACACACGGAGAGAAGCCTTCTGATATTGTAGGTGATACTCTATGTATTGTTGCTGTCTCAACTGTGTTAATTCTGAATTATTGTTTTAATCCAAAAATACAACTATTATGTGTATATCTGATAATCAAGATGCCCTATGCATAAATATATGTTTTATGTGATTTACTTTTTTACATCAAGTGACAAATACTATTTTTCTCAATCAGAAATACATATCTGCAATGAAAATATGTCATTACTAAAGTGCAAAGGTAGAATAAGAGAAAATCCCATTAGTTGTTAGATGACAGTTGTTATAGCATGGTATACATTTAGAAATATGGATGTGTAAGGTGAGGAAAGTTAAAAAGCAGAGTAAACAAGGCTCTTAAATTTATGAATAACATTGTATTTAAATAACAGAAATGAAAACTTAAAAAATCATAAGACTTTAACCTTCAATTCTTACCCCTTACTGTGTCTATGCCTTTTTGAACTTTTAAGAAAATATCTATAACTTTAAAAAAATTACCTTAAAAATAACTGAAGTTTTCTGCAGATCAAAAATATGATTCAGTTCCCACTGGAGCAAGTGAGAAGACTGTGCTGTCCTCAGCTTGCCTCCACTCAGGACTGGCATTGTGCACAAACGAATTGTGCCACAGGATTTCTACTGGAACCAACCAGGCAGCCTAGGTCATGGGCTAAGTATGGAGAAAAGCACTGGCTTTAACTGCCAAGTGCCTTGGATACTGCAATCTTCTGCAAATGCCACAAAAAGAAGAGAGACAATGAGTATTAAAAATCCAAAAGCTGAACTACAACAGGAATATTTAAGAAAATGTGTTCTTATTTGGCACTCTATGTATCAGCTGAGACTGAATGCTATATTTTGTTTATGCAAACAGTGTTTTTCCAAGGTAGTGATTGGGCCAGCAGGAGAATCTCTGCTGCCATACTGTATTAAACTCTCATGTCAGATATGAGGAGCTCTGAAACTACAGCTTGGGCACAGAGAAAAGCCTTGTACCTACCAGCTTTTTAAATCCAAATATTTGCCTTGGTTTTACACAATAATGGTACTAAATGGCAATCCTAGTAAATCGCTGTTGGAAACATTAAACATATTAATTTTGCATTTAGCTTTTAATATTTGTGATCTACATCTAATTTTCAATACTGCTTGAATTATTATTGGGAAAATAGATTTTATTTTTATTCTGAACTTATTTTCTTTCATTGTGCTTTGAATTTAAATGCCAGTTAGTGAGAAACCTCGATGATGTCCTGTTGTGGATAAGAGATTACACTCTCTTATATGTTTTCCAGTTTTACCAATGCTTAAGAATTTTGAATGTTAACTACCTGAATTTAGTCAGATCAATGGTCTATATCAGTCTCCTTCCCTCCTGCAGACAGAAGGATATTACATGTATTTCAGACAATGGCAAGAGGTGGCATTTAGGAAGAGCAATTAAATCCAGTCTTCTTCTGCAGATCATTCTTCATGGAATCCTCCAGATGTTGGATGAAAGTTCTTTGCAAGTTATTTCCTATGCGGAATCTTTTTATTATGAGTCAATTAGTTCAGTTTTTCTGAACCTGCTTGGTATTCATGAGCTGGGGTGGATGCTGAGGAATACAGCCGGTGCTGGTATCTCGGTGTGCTGCTGCAGTAGGAGCTGCACATGGAGCTCTGGGTGGCAGGACCCTGAGGCAAGAGGCCTTGAGCTGCCAACCTTTTGCACAGCAAAGGGCACGGGGACCTGTGGCCCAGCCAGGTTCCCTCCTTGGTGGCATCAGCTTGAGTTATCTCTCTGTTACTGTGCTGTGAATAAATTACTTTATGGAATGAGATATATAAGATTGTGCCAAAGGAAAACTGGGGTCAAATAGGTAGGAAATCTGCTCTGAGTGCAGGTGAGCAAAGTGTGTAGGGAGATAAACGAGGCACTTGTTGGCTCATTGAAGCTGCTTGCTGTGAAGGTGCTTTGGACCCAGCAGCTGAAGTCTCTAGCACTGGGAGTGTGACTGGCTGAGTCCTGTGAATGGTCAAATTGGGGAGTTTCCTTAACTGCAGGTTCCAAAATTCACAGGTATGTATGGAAAGAAATACTTTACATCTTCCAAAAGTCAAAATGAGGGCCCCAAAAATACTTCAGATAAGGAGTTTGGCTACAGGATAGGCAGAAAATTCCAGGCTCGGCAAGTTATGACTGCTACATGCAGAATTACTAGCTTTGCTAAAATAAGCTATTTTAGCTACCTGTCTTCATCTAGTTTTTATCTAACCTCACTTTTATTTGTTTGACTCATTCAGATACTTGATTTCAAGGTCAGAAACTGATATGTCTCTGATTAGAATACTTCACACTTACCCTATAACTGTATATCATTGCTACTAGCTATGCAGAAAGACAGCATTTTTGCTTTTAATACAAGCCTAGGGAGTTGTTTTCCTCTTAAATTTAACTCTGGGTTATTTCTGACCTTGTTATGGGTGTTGCATTTTATATTCACAGATCCTTTATACCTTTTTTTTACTGCTGACTGTTCATAATTTGGTGCTCTTCTGTGAGGAAGCTTAACTGATTTCTATTTTTTCTTTTATTCATCTAGTAGAAGATGAGCTTTTTTAAAGCAGGCTAGTAATGGTTCCATTGGTAAGGTGAAGTGCCAAACTATTTCTTTCAAAATAATGCTTTCAGAAAATACATGTTCACAGAAATGCATAGAAAAATCTTGTCAGACACACTTTATTCTGGTAAATGAAATTCTGGTAAAATCTAAATGCTTCACAGAACTCTACTGATTTTGCTATTACTTAAGTTTTGGAAGAAAACAAATCTAATGACAGAAAAATACATCTCATGTTTATGGCTTTGAAATTAACGAGCTAAATTATCTCACTTTGAAATAATCATCCGTATATTCACAGCAATACAGTTTTTATAATAGTAAAATGAAACATTTAAAAAGTACCCAAGATGTTTTAGCTGGAGAAGGGAACTGATGATTATTTAGAATTCTGCTGTAAGTCAGATATAATAAGTGGTGAAATATTGAATTCCTTTAATTGAATGAAATTTATGTTGCATGTACGATTGCATTCCAGACAAAATTACTCTTTTATCTTGCCTTCCATTACTTCCTCACATTTTCTCTTTTGTCTACTACCTGTCATCATACAATACTATTCCCCGCTCTGTTAAGGCCAAATGTTTAATTATATCTTCTAGTTTTCTTTGTAAAACAAATGAATAATAATGGATATAAAGGACAACTGTATGAACTTTACATTTATTTATCATCCACAGCAGTGCCATGGATCTGTAACGAACATGTGAATTTTTGGAAAAGAAAACAGTAAAGAGGTTAGCAAGATGAAATTTTTTTCTATACCTTATGCTTTCACCTCTTGCAGAGATCATTTTAGGCAACTAATCTGTCTTTTCTTTGCTGTCTCTCATTGGTTTAGCAGTTCATTTCAAGAAAGTCTGTCTGCTTTCTTCTCTTTATATAGTATAAAGGCTCATTAAAACTGGATTTGTCTGTGTTTTTTCTTGTAAATATCACAATACAGTACCTAAATTAAATTGGAATGTATACTTCTTTCTTCCTAGACTTCCTTCCAAGACTTCATACCATATAATGAATGATTTTTTAAAGGGTAATCTTACTATTTTTAGTATCTAATAGGCCTATATTCTGAAACAAGTAAGAAACTAAAATAACTTGCTTCATAGCACACAAGGATGGCATACTGCAATACAAATCACTGTTGCTTGTCTTCCATTCTGCCTCCTGTAGTATCACTGCTCTTTATATTAAAAATGTCTGCAGAAAGATATTTCTTTCAGTGACAGTGTAAGGTAAATAAGAATAAAGAACACACCACACACACCCCTTTGATGTGGGGACTAGACTGATTATTCATTTTTAGCTTTGTATTTTCCTATGTTTCCCTTTTTATTCAAATATCCTTTCAAGTGTCCAGCAATGTTGCAAGCATTCTATACACTGCAAGGTATAGCTGCTGATGTTATGCCCTAAACCAAGGTCTAGTATAATAATCATGAGCATATGATGTCACCTGAATGATTCCTAACTCCTTGGGCCACCTCAAGCTAACTCCCATTCCTTTTGTTTTTTTCTTGTCACCCCTTCCTGCAGTTAGAGAGCTAACATTATTATTTTCCTCTTATTCCCTGAAAAGCATTGTAAAAATCACACCTTTGGGAAGAAAATTGCGATTCGAAAAGTTTCACCTTAGAAAATCTGAAACTGTTCTTCAAGATATTGCCTGAGCCATCCTTGCAATCAATTGGTTTACTTTCAAAGAACACAGATTAAGACCACTGCCTACTCCTTCCCTGATATATATATCCTATATAAAAAACTGTGGGCAGCTTTTACATAAGCAAGAGGAGTTTTGCTTTGTTTTTATGGATAGGATTGGATAGTTTTGAAACACTATAGAAGATTCTTCTACTATATTCAAAACCCAGTTAATCAAGTAACTTGAAATTTAAGTTATACAAGAACTGCTTCATTATTATTCCCCATTCTTGCTATCCACAACTGTGGAAATAAACTGGTTTGCTTTCCTTCTTTGTTGCTCCCTGAGAGACATTTAGGAGATTATCTGTCTGAAACAGGGAATTTCTACCTCAGCACAGGGAAAAAAAGCATACATATTGCTGAAGCAAATGGATTTCTGGGAGGGAAGGAAAATCTGTTAGCTCGTAAGTTTAGGAAATAGGGACTACAAGTTAATAAGCTTAGGGGGTAAGAACATATCCTGGGAGCAAACAGATTTATGAACACCTGCCATGGAAGGATTTGTGAAAGCAGATGAAACACATTAAAAATTATGATGGATGAGGGGTGTGGTAGAGGCAGAACAATAGGGAAGAATTTGAGTCCTAATATCATATTTAAAGGTAAACCAATTGCAGATTCCTAAAGACAGATGAGATAGATAAATATTACAATGATGTATACACATACATATCAATAAAATGCATATACATATGCAGAATATTAATGTGAATAAAAGAGAACATATTATTTGAAATGACAGTTTTCAGCTTAATTAAAACTTCAAGAGACTGAACAGAACATTTCACATTTATCTCTAGTCCAGCTAAGGTAATCTTTCCACTCAGCATCCGGTATAAAAGAGGAGCTGCATTAATAACACATTTATGTCTGTCAAGTAAGAAAATTTTATACCATTTATCCCTTTCTGTTGGTGTTATTCTCTCTTACCAGTGTGGTTTTGGGACCTAAAATCAGTGGTGCCAGTCTTCCCACTGGGATTGGAGAATAAGAGGACTACAAGAGGCATTAGCCAGGCCTGTGGAGGAGCATGATGTTCATGGTGAAGCTTTCTACCTCTCCAGGATCCATTTTTTATTGGTGTTATATCTTCTCAGATAAGTCTGTCTCCTTTGCATTTTTCCCACCTACAGGTTGAGATTGCACAATAGCGTCCCGAGACACAATATCAAAAATGTTGCTTGTTGTTTAATGACGACTTTGGTGAGTCCTAGGTGGCACTGACAATCTTTCAGAAGAAACAGTTGAAGCAGTGCTTAGTTGGCCACCAGTAAGTTGTTTAAACAAATTAAAAGGCATGTGGGGGCAAGGCAATCCCTTTTACCAGCAATGGCAAAAGTTCTGTTTATTGGGGTACATTATACATAATCACATATGATGTGTATCTTTGCACAGAAAGGACATAAACTTAGAGTTCAAAAGGATTGATGACTCTGTGATACATTTTATTTAGATTGTGTGAATGACTGTGAAATACTGAAATGAGGCTGAGACAGCAAGAAAATCAAGTAGGTAAGCACAAATGGTTTTCAACATGGTTTGAGATTAAAGCTTTCACATGCCGTCTGTGTTCTCTGATATTTGCTATTTTTCTTAACTCAAATTTTGGAAATTTCAATTTTAATTTTATAGTCACATTGATATGTAAAAGAATATATTTCCTTATGGCAGCACAGCTTTATACAGAGGCATACTTCTGTGTACTTCTAGGTAGAGTAAATAATGTTTTATTAATTATAAGAATCTTTTTTCAGTAATAACCTAATCATTCAGATCTATAGGCAACATATTCCTTCAAGATGTTTTAAATTGCAAATTAGGTTCACATTTTAAATAGATTTCTTAATCCTCCCATTTTGCTTATATATATAAAAAAAATGCCAGAATATTATTATAGTTCAATGATCTAAGAAAAACATTGGGTACCAAGGATTATTTGGCGTTTTAAATAGCCCTGCCTGCTTCTGTAGTTCTGCAACATCATTTAAGAGGGCAAGTGGTAAACAGGAAACTAGCTCTATGATTTAAGAAACAGGCAGTGGTTGGGAACACAGGGCTTCTGTGGGTAAATAATGGAACAGAAAAGCCTAGCACAAAGCCTCATGAACAAAATATGAAACAGCTGTGATTGTGCAAGTTTCAAGGCCAAATTTGATGCTTAAGTTCAGTTCTGTCTCCTCGTGTCCCTGTAGGCAAATTCTAGGTGTCACAGAAAGTCGGTCAGGTGCCGGGCTATCAGCTTTGGGTAAGACTGCAAGTAGCATGAGTACTTCAGAAGGGAGTCTTATGTAACCTGTACAGGACATAACTTAAAGTGATGTCTAGCTGTTTTGAGCAATCTAGAAGGATGTCTAGAGACAGTTTTGGTTTTGAGGGAGAATCAGTTCTAAAACTTCCCAACATCTCCAGAAGTAGTGGGAAATTGTTCCAAAATTACTCACAGGCTAATAATAATACCTCTTATAGAGACAGAGATTGTTATCTTTTCTCTTCTAAAATTTCTGTGTAAAGGTAATGTTTCAGTTGCTAGCAGATGATTGTCTAAGTGATTAGAAAATTGTTAGCAAACAGTAAGGCAGAAAGACAAATATAAAGTTGTTCTCAGCCTCTGGTGTTTAAAGTAGACTTTTCTTACCAGACTAGCTACTTCTTTTTCTTAATTATCTCATTTTTATTGTTTAGCCCATCTTTTTTCTTTTTTTTCTCTACACTATCAAAGCTACATGATTGCATAGAAGACCATCAA
This sequence comes from Promerops cafer, assembly GCA_013398275.1. Lineage (NCBI taxonomy): Eukaryota > Metazoa > Chordata > Aves > Passeriformes > Nectariniidae > Promerops > Promerops cafer. The sequence continues at coordinate 742,443 of VZSE01004120.1, read as the reverse complement.
GACTTACTAACTAAAAAGGGGAAAGGAGATCAAGATAAAGCCAGAACAAGAATGCAGTGAGCTGGCTGAGATGTTGAACCTGGAGGAAGTTTTCCAGTTACAGTTCTTCAAATAATTTTCCTGCGTTTGTATTAAATATTTTTGAAAAAAAGGTAGGTCTGGGGCCATGACCTAGGCACAATGTCACAAAAATCTCCTTATCTGGCCATTGCCTATGTGCTCTCTTCTTTTCCAACGACTCTCAATTTATTTTTGTTCCCTGCAGCACTATTTTAACAGGAATAGAGACTATCTCTCAATTTCCGCACTGTCTCTAAGACTAAGTTTGGAATAATCACTTAAAAATCATATTTTTACTGCAGACTAAAGGCCAAAAGTCTTAGGCATGGTCATGAAGAGGCTGAAGCTACAGCTGTGCAAAATACAAATATACAATTTTTATTGTAATCAAGAAGCATGTTTCGTTATTATGAAATCAAATTAATTCCTATGTATGTTTGCAAAATTCTTCTTAAGTTGATTTACATACATGATTACAATCATATATTCATTTTCTTCCCTTTATAAGGGGAAGTTTTAGAAACTTTTCCCCCAGTATAAATGAAATGTGTTATGTTGAAATAAATTCTCCATAAACAAATCCAAGAATTCACTTCATCTATGATTAAACTGAGTCCTGATGGAGCTTCAGGAAGAATGAAAAACATATAATACTTAGAAGATGAAAATGCTCATATAATTTTTTTAAACAGATGCTTCAAAATCACAAATTAAGCCAATGAAACCTTTATTTTTATTCAAAATAACATTCTTACACTTTAAAGGTATCTCCAGGTTTTAGAGCAGATTAGAACAAATTATGAGATTTGAAAAAAATTCAAATTTCATTATGAATGCCTATGGGTTTAAGGATGAATTTTCACCTTTGGTTAGAAATCTATTTTTGAGATCTGTATCAACTGTAGATTCCACCATTTTCACCACACTACTCCACAAATATATATTCATACAAGATGCTATAAAATATTGCATTTGAAGCATAAGGAAGGTAATGTATCTAAAGCTATGACTGGAAATTCTGTCAGCTTAATGAGCTCAGGAATGGCAACAGGTACAGTAGTTGCCTGTTTCAAAACCTCTTGAAAGCAGAAAATTTCATAAATATATTTTTAATTACACTTCACATTTTAAGTTAATTTTGAATACTCCTTTCTATGCATTTAAAATAGTACGAGATTATCAATTTCCATTAAAATTTTCTATTAAATTTTTTAGCATTTATCCTCAGTTCTCCACTGATACATCAGCAACAGAAAAGGCAAAATAATATTTCAGTTCGCCAAGTAAATTTGGACTATTATTACTCAGATTGATATACTTCTTAAGATATTGTGGCTTATTTGGTAGCAAAAACAATTCAAATGAGGATGGCTTCTAAAAATATGCAATTTGGGCTTAATAACCTCTTAAATATGCCTGTAGGAGGAAAAAAAAGAATGGTAGATTTTTGTTCAATTTTGAATTGGAGGATAATGCAAAATCATGTCTTCCCCTCCTTAGGATAATGTATTTTGGAAGTGTAGGAGTTTATACCTTTGGTTCTCATGGATTTGCAGTTAAGTGTGCAAAATCTTTGGTAACAAGAAAATGGGATATGGGATAGTATATTTAGATGCCTGTTTGCAATAACCTCTTATCTGCTGTGTACAAGAGACTTTTTTATTTTTGAAATTATTGATATATCATATCTTGAAGAAATATGTTGCTTATGAATGTAAAAAATAGCATGAAGTGTCACTAGCTGTCTTGCAAAGTTTATGCTTACTGCAATCTATGCATATTGAAGCACATTATTACCATGTATTATTAAACACAATGCAAAAGTCTAAACATAATTCTCAGCTTTGCAATTCTTTTGTAGCAGTTTATAGAACCTAGGAGGAAATGTTACTACTCCAGTGTTCTGATCTGCAAAGCACTGACATGCACATAGTAAAAAGGATAACAGAAATTATTTTCTCACATACATTCAAATTGTATTTTCTCAAAACCTAAGAGTCACTGAACCATTCCCCTCATCTAAGTGCAGTTTATACAACAAACAAAGCCTGAAGAAATTAGTTTAAGTGAAACAACATCTTTTATCAACAATTCTTCTGAGAAAAAGAAATGAAAGTATATATACATTCTGACCTGGTCTGAGAAAGAGAAAAGAGAGTTTTAGTCAAGAAATATACAATTTTTAATTGTAAAAACAAAAAACAAAAACAAAAAAACCCCAAACAACAACAACAAAAAAATCTATTTGTTTGGCATATAGAGGCTACCAAAGTCAAGAATCGTGTTTTACTAATAACTTTGGCAAAAGACACAGCTATCTATTCTACTGGTATTTTTCACATATGGCAAGTATGATAACACATTGTGCAGGGAGAGCAAAATTCATTATAAAAATCCAAGATATGTTTGCAAACATTTTTCCCCTTTATAATTTGCACACCTTCAATTATAAGTAAGAGAATTACCAGCTACTGCTCTAAATTTGGATATCTTCCAGGTACTATTTATCCTCACAGAACTATTTAAACTACAGTTGAGAATGTTCTTAATGTGAATATAGATCATTTCCATTTGTAGTCAAAAATTCAGAAAAGTTAGAACCACAACCAAGCAGCAGCTATATTTGGTAAAAAACTCTGCATATGAATGCAACATGTATAGTTTATTTATCCAATAAAAATTTTGCATTCATTCCCCTCTCACCAACAATTTGTGGATCATTCTGGTTAAGATAAAGACAAAGGTAACAAACATGTCTTATCCAGCTTGCTTCCAGTGAAAATAATGAGAACAATACCATATTTATAAATATTCTGGTTCAAATCTTCCGGCAGTACCCGTGAGCTTTTGTTATAGATCAAAATACTCTGCTAGGTGCTATCCTGAGTAAGATGTCTTGGGTTTACATGGCAATATTTTGATGTCAGGGGGCTGCAGGGATGGCTTCTGATAGGAGAAATCAGAAGTTGCCCCCAAAACAGACAAAGTCAGTTCCAGTCAACTCCAACACAGACCTTCTGCTGGCCAGTGCTGAGCCCATTAGTGACACTGTTGGCACCACTGCAATAATATATTTAAGAAGGGACCACACAGTGGAGCAGGGCAAGAACATGGGGAAGGAGGAGTGGTATGGACAAATTTTTATGACCTGACTGCAACCTCCATTCCCCATCCCCCCCACTGCTTGGGGAGGGAGTGTAGAAGGGTTGGGAGTGAAGTTGAGCCTGGAAAGGAGGAGATATAGGGAGAAGGTGTTTTTAGTTTTGTTATTTCTCCATATCCTACACAGCTGTTAATTAACAATAAAGGAAACTAATGTCTTTAAGTCAAGTCTGTTTTGCCCATGATGGTATTAGATAAATTATCTCCCTCTCTTTATCTTAATTCAAGAGCCTTTTGTCATATTTTCTCTTTGTGTTCTCTTGAGTAGGGGGAGGGACAAATAGGCTTGATCGGCACCTGGCAGTCAATTAAGCCTATCTATATGTTGTATTTGTAATGGCACAGCTTGTACTAGTGCTTAGTTAATAATAAACTTGTTAATTCTGATGTTCCTGTTCAGTACTGAGGCTGTGATGAGACCTTTGCTATTATGATCTAATGTCTGGGAAAAAAAAATCTTTAATAAGCTACACAGATAATATTTTTATTAGTGTGTTTCACACTTCCACAGTGGTATTAAATTAATTGAAAATTCTCATCATTAAGATACATTATCTATATATTGTATATATTTATTGCATTCTATTATATTATATGTAAGTGATGTGAGATTTTATTTTTGGAGCACTAATTATTATTTTTATTTTCTTTATTCCAGTCCAATATGAAATAATTTTTAAACAATTTTTGTTTGAATTTGATTTCTTGGTCTTTCTTAGAGCCAAGCTCATGTATTGGGTTCCACCCAAACTGTAAAAATCCTTACAAATACTGAAGACATAGTCCTAGTGCCCAAAGGAATTTAAGTAGTTGAAAATTTTCTGATAGGATCTTTTCCAACACATTCAGCAGTATCAAAATTGTTCATGTGAACATTTTTCCCAAGATGTCCAGTCTGTCTTAAAACTCCTTGGTAAATGATTCCTTGAATGGCCCAATACTTTAGATAGCTCAGTCCCTCTTGCTGCCACCTGCAGAACAAATGATTAGTTTTGCACTTCTGAGGAAAGCTGGTGCCTGACCTATAAAAATATTCTGATTCTTGTGATCTCCATTTTCTGAGGAGTATGAAAGCCATGACCTATGGGTCATGGGAGAAAAAATTTCTCTGAGAGCGGGATCCTCCTCCATTAATACACAAAATGAATATGAAAATAGAGACCTTGAAACAGACTACGTGCCCATACTCTTGACCTAAGGAGTTTCAAAACTTTGTGCTTTCAATGCTAAAACCTACTACAAACTCTGCTGCTAAGCAACATAATGTCTTCTTTGTGACGTTAGCCTTCATCCTGCATCTAGACTCCTCCCTTACCTTGAAATGATGACTTAGTTTTTAGTATAATTAGTTGTAATCATCACACGTAGAGACAATGTAGAAGAAATAACAGGAGAATCTGTATTTCTAGTGAAGAATTGAGCATATGAGTTCCAACCAAAAATGCTATGCTTGGACATCTTTGTGGCCCCTTTTTGAAATCTCTGTATCTCTCTTGTACTGGAAGGTCAAGAACTAGACCCAGCACTTCAGATGTGTCTTGCTGGACAGAAAGGAGTCACTTTTCTTGATCTACTGACACACTCCTAATGCAGCCCAGGAAAGCCCTAGCCATTCTCTTGCAAGAGAGCAGTGTCTGCTGATGCTCAGCTTGGTGTCTTCTGGGATCCTCTCTTTTATATGAGGTATATGTTTAATTTCTGCTGTTCAGATTATTGCATATGATAAATATTCTATTTTTCACAGCAACAACAATAAAAGATCACATAGCTAAGATAACACATAAAAAAAAGGGTCCAAATTAAAAGTTGGAGTTCAGAGCTATTCAATTTCAATGTCTCCAATATCCAACATCTAGAATTTCAGGAAACAAATTGAATACAGACCTTTTGCATGACATGATGTAACAAGGTTTGATAACAAGATGTGGAGTAGAGTGGTACTAGATTCTGGAATAACTCTGAGAGTGAAAAGAATATCTGATGAAAGCTCAGCTAAAATGATGAAGTTAATGAGTTCAGGAGAATATGAGAAGTAAGAAACAGAAGGATAAAGTAATGAAAAATATGAATGTGACATAGCAGCAGAGAATACAGCAATACACATAGAATCTGAATGAGAGGTGGCAAAGAAAGATGAGGAAAAAAACAAGGAATATAAACAAGTGAATATTTTTTTAGTAATGGATACCTTTGTGCTTGTATTATTTCTTTCTGTCCAGCCATGTCTGTGTGTATATGACATTTTATGAAATTGCATACCTATTTTCCTTTTCCCTATTGGCTACCCTCCAACTATTGCTGCTCCCTCTTCTATTCGGACTGTATCTTCTGAATTTTTTAAGTTACAAATTTCTGTGATCTCTCCTCAGCTGGAGAAGTTTTTGGGAAGAGACATTAACAAAAGTTCCCAGTTCTTCTATCTCTAAAGTGAACAACACTTTTCCACTATAAAAAAAATGAAGTAAAATCCTGCAAAGAGTTTATGAACAGGTCTAGAAATAAAACAGCTGCAGTTAGGAAATTAAATTTGGTTTTGAAGTAGAAAGCATTTGTGGATTCTGCTGAAAGTTGACCTTGATTCAACACAGTACACTGTGCTTGTCCATTTTATTTTGCATTATATTTTTCTATTAAATTGCAACATGTACTTCCAAAAAAAAAGAGATATGAAGCAAATTTATAGCCTGATATGAAATTTAGAATAATAAAAAAATATACTATGCGAGGTTTAAACATCCTTGCAAATACTGTAGTTCATAATTACCATCATAATCTACCCCAGTCTTAGCCCCTGACAGGTATGAAAGTATCTGCTGCTTACACTGTGATTAGTAATTAATGCAACATATATGCTGAGATGTATTTTTTGAGAAGTAGACTGTAATCAGCAGTTGTAATAATTACAGAATACACATTTTATATGTTATATATTGCTATAAAATGTTATATTATTGTTATCATTAAATGTTGTCAGTGTCAGCTGACAACATTGCACTGAAAACAGGTTATAAAGCAGCATGTTCATCTTCATGAAAATAACTGCACAATATTCTATCCTGTGTTCACTTTACTTATTGAGACTAAGAAATCATTATTTCAAGAAGATAAAAAATATTTGTAATGTAAAGGGCACAGACATGTCTGTGGTAATAGTTACTGTTTAATTAGATATTTTAAGCATTGTAACTGTAGCTGAAATCAACCAATGGAAACCTTTAATACAGCATAGTATGCAACTCAGGATTGGAAGCACTTTTAAATTGTCCAGGACTTCTTAAAATGTCTAAAATCAAGGTAAGAGGAAGAACAAGCTAAACTGTATGAGTGCATTAAACCTCTGTGGGATTGCATTTCAGTGGATATACATTAAAAACAAAAATTATTAGAACTTTTTAAGCCATTGATATTTTTAAGGCATGATTACTTCATACCACTGAAAAAGGCTAAGAGCATAGGTCACATGCTGCTGTTTGAATGTTAAGCTGCTGTTCATTCACTTGTAGAATGCTAGCACAAGTATTTGGCCATGAGAGGACATACAGTTATGATTAATTCTCTGCAGCAAATCTACTTTTATCCATTATTTCTTTACAAGTAGCCTAGAATGCGGAGTCTTCTCATATTAAAAAAGTGGTAATTGAAACGCTAATTCTTCAACTTTGATTTTCACATTTGACCCAGGCATGTCTTTAAATATCTTAGTTTTCCATGTATCAAGCTGTTGTGGGCAGCTAGGGTAGTCCTTTCAGTGACCTCTTCTATGCAAAGCTTAAGCAAAGTCAGTTGGTCACTAATTCTATAGTTGAATAAATAACATGATTTATTTATCGCCTAGAAAACATGCATTGTTATGTCTTGCCAAAATAAAGCAAACTGATATCTCTCTCATTTAAATATTGGGGGTTGGGTTTGTTTGTTTGCTTGGTTAAGGGTTTTTTTAGAGCTCAATATCTCTTTCAAAACATACAGAAATATGTTCTCAGGCATCACAAAGTTACCTACAAATCTTATAAAAGATTGAAATTTTTTCCTCTTTTATTTTTCTTCAGGTAAATAGTCCTAAAATTACTTTTAAGTCTATAACTGTGTACCACCTAACTAGCATTAGTACTGCTCTTTCTAAATATGAATAAATTTAGTCTTCATTAAATAAATATAGGTTTTCTTAGTGTTCAATTACTAGTATTTATTACAAGGTAGACCAAGATACTTAGCAGGTGGGAGGAAAAATAATTTTTTTTCTGGAGCTGGAAAAATAATTGAACTTTTTCAAAAGAGAAAGAAAATTAGCTTTTTAAAAATCAGCTATTCCTAAAGGATGACTGAATTTCTTAGTGATATGCAATGTCTACTGTATTGACTTTTTGAATTCTTGTTATATGAGTGTAGTGGTTTTTGTTCTCCAATTTGAGATATCCTGGCTAATGCATCAATTAATGTGGTGAGTTCAGTGCTGGCTAAATGCCAGTGCACCCACTAGAATATACTTACTCATTTCTTGCTGTGAGATACAATTAGGAGGAAGGTAAAGCAGGCTCAAAACTTTAAAAGGGTATAAAGAAAAATTTATTAACAGTAACTAAAAGAAAGGATAATAAGAATCTGGATAAAACCTTTAGAACACAACAATTCTCTTCCCCTCTACAACCTTTTCTTTCCCACTAACAATGTACAGAAACAATTCAGTCAGTTTATTACTTCTAGAATGGTTTTTCTTCAGTTCACTTAGGGGGAGGAGTCATTCTTGTCAATTTATGGAGATTTCTCCACAAGAAAACTGTTCTCTCATGACTTTTAATTTTCATGAATAACAGCTGCCTGGGTATCTGTAATTGTGAAACCCCTCCCATCTTTCACAGCTTTTCCACAGCTGTGTTTATGGGCCATGTCAACTTAAGGGGTACTATTTAAAGATGAGCTGTTCAAGAGCAAAGGTTCTCTCTATCGCTGAAATCATCTTCATCTCTGGGAACAGAGGTGGTCTTCTCCTTCCCTGGGGGAAAAGAGTCTTCATCACTCTTCTCTCTCTCTCTCTGTTCAAACTTCTCATGAGATCACAACGACCTCAACATCTGCTAGCTTTAGTTTTCTCATATCTACAATTTGAACACTTCCTCGCCCCATGCTTTCATGAGTTACAGGAAAAAAGAGTCTAATGTATCAATTATATCTTCTCCATAACCTTACAAGAGGATTTCAGTTTAAGATTAAGGCATCTCTTAATTTCTTCTTCCATCTGGGACTTGACTCTTTCTTTACTGACCTTGGTGTCTTCATGTTGTTCCTCCATGTGTTCTCACTCTGTCCTTTTCTCTCACGCGAGGGAGGATTGAAGGTCTGCAAGTCTCATCTGTGCACTGAGAGAGTTAGTATCTCGCCCAGGGCCTGCAGATGGCCACGCAACCCCGGCCGGGCTCAGGAGCTTGTGGCCAGAGCTGCAGCTGGGCTGGGCTGGGGGCAGCGGCCAGGATCTCAGCAGCCAGGCCTGGGCTAGCTGCAGCGTGCTGGGGCCGATGGCCTCCCTCCCCCTGCCTGGCAGCCGATGGGGCCCGGCCCCATGGGCAGAGCCCACCAGGCCCAGCCAAGGCGGGGGGTCAGGCCAGCCTTGTTAGCTGCTCCCAGGCTGGAAGGAAGAGAGAGCTTTTCCCGGCTTTTTTTTTTTCATTTTTAACATCTGTATTCATAGATATGTGTCCAGCTTTCTCAGTGGTCTAACAGACTGTCAATTCTCAAAACTAATTACTGATTGGTTTTTGTCAGATGTGGAGGAAACTGCTAGCAGCTTCTCTTAGAAAGTCACTTCCGTGAATGGCTCTAATGCAAAACCAGCACAATGAGTCTTTGTAGAACTATTGATGTTTAAATGCATATACTCTGATAGGAACAATATTGTCCTCTCCTAGCAGTTCTCCTAGGCTACATAAACAACATTTGAAGTCTCTCATTAAAATAGAATCTGGGAATAAGCACTGGAAATTGCTTCGCAGTTGATTAGATAAATGTGACTTCAAGTTCTGGACAGCTCAATAATAGTTCTAAAAATAGATTAGATCCAGAAATTACTCTTTGGTTTTCCATGGTCTACCATCTCACACTGAAATACTAAGATTAAATTATTGGTCAATGACTAACAACATTAATGTCACAAATGCTAAAATCACTGGGGTTTCAGAGGATTGTAAGTGGGTTTATGATATTGTACTAGTGAGTAAACAGCATGACATTTATAATTTGTTACTTATGCATTTGAGAGAGAATCAGAGAAATATAAGGATAATTAGATTTTAGTTCATTATTTTCTATGTAATGAGAACAAGACAAAAGCAAAAATAGTAACAATAGAAGTGCATTTAAAAAGCACCCAAATTTTTATATCCTATTATTTTTTAAGTACTTTATTTTATTAATTCAACAGACATTCACAATAACTAGAAAGGAAAAAACAAATGGAAAATGGAAAAAATAGACTTGAGTCTAGAAGGTTAGTAACATCTCAGTCTCCTGATTCAAAGTGAAAATAACGACATGCAAGGAAACATTAGTTTGATTAAATTAATTAAATATGATTGCAAAACCACAGGTAGAATATGACTTTTATATGATTTAATTTTTTTTGCTTACATGCTTCTGGCAGTTGGTATTAATTGTATTTAAAAATGCAAGTCTCCTTTATGTTTACTATCACACAAAGAGGTATACTTCTGGATATCATGAACATAAATCTTATGAAGTTCTTGATGAACATCCCAACAAGAATTTGACCCCATCATTTCTTCTTTGCCCATCCTCTGGTGTACCTGTTTACAAAATTATTTCCTTCTTTCTAATGGCTCATTTTCCTTAAAAACCAAAGAAATTCCAATAAATACACCAGTGGATTTATATTAACCATTGGTATTTGAAAAGCTGCCAACTTTTCCTCTCAGTATATTCACATTTACAAATATGCTTCTGTAGGTTTATATGAAATATTTATTTTTTTCTTATGTTTCTGCATGGCATGAATAATTGCCATTACTTCTTTCTTTTATATCATTGACGACATGTAGCTTGTACCATGTTTACACCTATTATTATTCAAAATCTTACAGTAATACTCTAGATAATCTCTATACAGATTGTATCCTTCTAAAATTAATTTCTTGTTTTTCCCATACAAACATACCTAGTTGGGTGAGTTACAGGCTTTCAGGTTTTACTGCTGTTTTATGATCAGGGTAATGTTATGTTTTTGCAGTGGCATGTTGGTTTTATACAAATCACTGTGTTTTGTCTAGAGTGCAAACTTTATAAAACAACAAATTTGAAGAAAATAGAAGAATAGAGTATGACTGATTGATGAATACAGGCAAATAAGGAACTGTCAATCATGTCATCATCAAGACAAGTGGTTAATTAGCATCTAAAGAGGTAGTCCTAACTAATTCATGTTATCTGTCAGAAGACAGAGAAATACAAATTCATACTGAGAAGACAGCTAAAATCTGAATACAAACAAAAGACTGAAGAATAAAGTCAGCAGAAGAAATAAAGTGCTATAGTGATTTGTAAAGAAGCATCATAAGTTTGAATATTTAACAATGAGAGGCAATAATCCTCTCAGAAAAACTTTCTGTATAAACAGTTTTGAGATCATCAAATACTATGGTCACCAGCTTAGACCTTTCAAGAGGAAAAAAGTGACAATTCAAAATTAAGAGGTAGTCAAACTAGAAAGTTGCTGAAAGCCTTGAGAGATGAAGAAGTGATTTCTTTGCTAATAATTTCCTCTCACTTCCTAAATTATGTTGATTTAAATTAAATAAGATGGGAAAACAGGCAAATTTTAATTTCTGAATTGAAAGTGAATGTTCGGTGGTGCTTCAGGTTCTTCATCAAAATAATAAAATTTTAAAAAGTGTAAATCTTGTCATATAAGAAGTTTCATTTTTAAAACTGCAGTAACTATTGAAACTGTATATAGACCACTGGTAAATGTGCATAGAAAAAACCACAGTAACCAACAGAAAACACATGGATTTGTTGTTAACTTACAGTTTACCTGCCAGCATATGTATACAAACTCTCTCAAGAATTATGAGGAGACCTTACTGTATCATCCTACTTAATTCTTTTTGTCTGTGCTATTAAATTTAAAAGGTCAAGTTTATTTTCTCAGTGCTTGCTGTTACTCTCCTTTAAAAGGCAGTTCATGTCTACATTTACATAGAACAGTCATGGGACACCTATAACTCTATATAGTGATCCTAAAACCCTAATATCATTTCTTGAATATTTTACTAATTCCAAAAAGAATTAATTTTACCTAGTAGTTCAAGTTTCCATTCTAACTTTTAATTACTTAGGAAGCAATGTAAATCTGGGTCTCTGATATCTCACAGAGGAGTCCTAATTGAAGGTCTTCAGGCTATAAGGCAGCTGTTCCCAGTGATTTGTTTTGTTATGGTTTAAGCTGCTGTGCAAATTCCATTATTAACTTTTGTTTTTATTAGAAAGTTTTCCTCAAATAAATAATCTGGTGTTTATTTAACCATTTAAATAAGCCCAGTTTTCATCATGTGTCCTTTCAATTCAGTAATATGTCTTTTCTTTTTATTCTTTCCAAGGAATATGCTTTAGCAGTTTATCTGAGAAGGGATGAAAAACTTGTATCCAGATGGACCTTCACTCTGACTGCACCTGACTTTTATGTCTTTTCATGATTGCCCATAAGATGAAAAAGGTTAGGAATAATAGTAATTTCTTCATTTTACTACAGTTGTAACTCTTGTCATCCACTTTACAGATCGTATAAACTTGTGTATCTCACTTTCTTGAGTCTGAGAAAGCTGGAAAACTCCTGAGCTAAGATATAGACAGTTTAACAGAAAAAGCAAACACTACACACAAGCAAAGCAAAACAAGGAATTCATTCACTACTTCCACGGGCAGGAAGGAGTTCAGCCATCCCCAGGAGAGCAGGGCCCCTTCAAGTGTAACAGTGCATTGGGAAGACCAAGGCCATCACTCCAAATGTCCCCCTCTTCCTCCTTCTTCCCCCCACTTCATACACTGAGCGTGATGCCACGCGTGATGGTCTGGAATATCCCTTGGGTCAGTTTGGGTCACCTGTCCTGGCTGTGTTTCCTCCTAACCTCCCATGCCCCCCCAACTTCCTTGCCAGTGAGACAGTATTAAAAGCACAAAAGGCTTTGGCTCTGTGTAAACCCTGCTCAGCAATAACAAAATCATCTTTATATTATCAGCCCTGTGTTCAGCCCAAACCCAAAACACAGCACATGTGAATAAAATTTACTGCCCCAGCCAAAACTAGCACACAAATCTTAACCTTGCAGTAGTGATTTTGGAATAACTTCAGTTCTGCTAAAAAATGTGTAAAGAAGACTACTGAAATACATTTAACTAGACAAAAAAATAGTTTTAATATCCAAAATTCTGAATTTCAAATTTAATTTTTATATAATGAACAGTTGTATTTTAAATTTATCCTGTACTAATGCAGATTTTATCTACTGCCATTTTAATGTGGCAGTATTCCATAAGCATTTTACCCCCATTTGCCCAATACTTCACCACTCTAGACTAGACATTTATTTAGAAAACCATATCCTAAGGCAATGCAGTACAAGAACCTTTCATGTTTAAATGACAGCTACTGAAAGAACAAGACATGTTACAAAAATAATGCTAGTGAATAAAAGCGTCCATTACAAGAATACATTAAACTGATGCATAACCAAATCTCTTTGATGTTCTGTATCATTTATCAACAACATTAAGAATATGAAAGTATTATTCAGAATTATTGGTTTATTAAATCTGTTTAACATGTTTCACATAAAGTATTAAAATCTAAAAAAATATATATTTTTAAAAGAAGTTTGGTGTTCTATTATACCAGAGTAAATATACTTCTAAGTTAGACTGAATTTTAGGGTTAATGCTAAAGACAAGCTAGTAATGGTGCACACACAGAGACAGGGGAAGGCAAAACATCAGCTCCAGCTGCCTAAAAGGATATAATAAGAAGTTACTCTCCAGAAGTCAATAGTAAACCACACATTTTGTGTCTTTTTACCTCCCAGATAGTTAGAGTGTTGTTTTTTAGCAGCTACCCAGCCATTTCCACCATCCTCCCCTCAGCTGCATTGCTAAGACATCAAACAAGGCCCCAGTTGTGAAGCTTTTATGAATAGTGGTAATCTTTTGGGCTGATAGTCTAGTGTACAAAAACTGTTACCATGAATAACAAATCTTAGGAACATTCTAAATTTGTGACAGTATTTTCCAAATCAATTTTTTCTTATTTCAAAGTACTTTTTACTTGACTCAGATAAAAAGAAATTTATCATGGCAAAACTATCTACTCTTTTTGGATCATTTTGCTTTTCTCTGATAAAGAGAAGTCAGCAGCAACATTTTCTAAACTACAGTCTCATGAAAGAACAAATAATTCTAGCAACTTTGGAAATCCTAGGACAAATTTGTATGAGAGATTCTGTATGCAAAACAGCTCATGACTGAGTAGCTGGAAATGCTGGGATGACAGTTGGCTATTTCAGCTGCTTATGTTATTAGAGAGATTGAAATGGATGTCCACAAGAAACACTGTAATATGATTTTTCATTTACAATTTAAATGCATGACTATTCTGCTTCTGCCTTAGTAAAAGGGGTTTTTTTTTTCCATCAAAGAAAACTTTTCTAAGTCCTTCAGGGGCTTCAGATTTTTGTTTATTTGCTTTTAATTAATAGAATTCAAGTGCAACATGATTCTACACGGTCAGAAATCAAAAGATATTTGCTTGTAAATGCAGTCCTAGCTTAGTAGTAGCAAAAGAGTACTCTTTTGTTTAAGTCCTAATGTCATCCATAAAGAATTTAATAAACAAACAAAAAATTCCTCCAGGAATAATAGATACTAAATTTATATTCACTGTAAACAATAGAATTCTCTCTGGTATACCAGCACAAATGGGATGGGATGAAATGGAATATTGAAATGATAAACTTAGCTAGATAGTAGCAAAATACCCACAGGTATGATTTTCTTACAGTTGCCTGTCAAAATACCATGATATTTGAAACTAAAATATCAGTGTCTTCTGTTATGATACTATATTGAAAAAAACTCGGAGGTTTTTTTCTGTGACGTTAATGATATGACCAAACTAAAACCAACCTGTAGAAACACAAATGAAGTTCTGCATGCTGTCAATTTTATGTGAGGTAATCAATACAGACACTGAGAGGTTGAAAAAATGAGAGGAACTTACCTGTCCCCTAAATTGGAACCTACATAGTGGAACTCAGTATGGCAACACTCCAAAACTGATACCACCCATGCTTCAGAGCAGACTGGGATTTTTTTCCCCTTCTGCATTACACACTTCAAAGTGACAAAGTTTTAACATTTTACTTTCCAATATTTGTTCTCCTTGCCACAGACATGACACCATATTTAAAATTTTAAATGTATTTTAAAATGTACAGCTCAGAAAGATTAAATTTACAGGAAGAAACCAACCCCAGTTTTATTTCTGAAGAACAACTGAGAAAAATCTTTCTGAAGGCTGTGGCTGCCTACCTGACACAAGAATCTGAAGGAGAAAATTGAATGAAGAAGCTGCTGTCTAACTCACTCCCTCTCTAAAAAAAAAAAACCAAAAAAAAAAACCCAAAAAAAAAACCCACCAAAAAAACCACCAACAAAAAAACCTGTTTACTGAGTGTGTGAGAGTATTGTTATGGCAGAGCATGCTCTTAGAGGTATTCTGCCTTCTTGGGGTAAACTCTAGCCAAACTCTGAGGTGCTGTTTAAATATTTCTTTTAATCCTAAAAAAATAAACTCCAAAATTCTACAAGACCTTTATATCTGTCACAAGATGCTCAGATCCTTTCCACTAAATCTCACTTGACAAAAACTCCTAATAAACAGCTTTTCTCAAGTCACTATGCTCTGAAGACTGTTGACAGGTATCTTTGGTAGAGTTTTTGAGATTTCAGAGAGAAATCATTGAGGTATTGAACAGAAACCATAATTCAAAAGCCAGAAAGTGGTGTCTACACAAACTCAGTGATATCCACTGTCTTGATTTTGTACCTGGAACCTCTGGTTTCCTTAAGTTTTATAAAACATAACACCCTTAACAGAAACTGGACTAAAAATTGAGATATATTCGTGCCAGGTGTATTATTTTAACTAGGTACAATGAAACAGCCTCTTTAGTTGGTTCCCCCACAAGAGAAGGACAGAGTAATTCCCATTACTACTTCACAAATTCTTGGTGGAAAAGAGAAAGCAGCTTCTAATCATTAAAACTCCTCCAGCAGTGACAAGTAATTCAATGCCTACCTTGGCAGCCTCATGGGACCCTCTTATTAATATGAACTGCATGCTTTCTTGGCAAAGAAAACATTGCTACTGATTTCTACCATTTCTAACAAAGACCTCTTTTCACGGGCCCTAAACCTGGGAATTTGCTAGTACAATCTGGTATCAAGCACACAGTGTGCAAATGTACAATATGTGGAGCATTGGAGAATCAGCCTCGAGTGGTCTGGGTTGAAGGGACTTGAAAACAACCACCCAGTGTGTGCCAGCTCTCTCACACAGCAAGATAATCCACAAAACCAAAAGAGTATTTTATATCACTATGCATCTTTTCTAGCTGATTTGTAGGAACAACTAAGGCAATTAGGTGCACTTTTGGGTGTCTAAATAATGCCAACTATGCCTGCAAATAATTGTATGTTGAAAAACACAACGTTCACCTAAAAAAAAATAAACAACATGTATTTATGTTGCACAGCTTATATATAGTACGTGAATGAGTCGTGATTTCTGCACAATAAAAAGGAAGAAATAACATAGACTACCACAGACTGCAGAGGCATGTGGGCAGGAAAATTCATCATATAAGGTGTCTGAGAAAATCCAGGGGGAATTAATGATCTGCTCTATTCAAGAACATTTAAAAAACAATACCATCTGGCATTAAGTAGAATTCAGGCCAAGAGCTAGCAGCAAAATAGGTTTGACAACCTTGACATAAAAACGACTTACTCTCAGTGCCAATTATGGTCTCCTTGCCAGTTCAAAAGCATATCTTTCCATGAATGGCATTTAGCCCCTACTGGCATCTGAAACACCACACAGTCTTTACACCGGAGATTAAAGTAAAAACACTTATGCAAAGCACCAAACAGAGATAACAGTGTAATCTGGATAAACACACCAAATACTAAATCACTGTTCATTATGTTTAGAACTAATAAGGACTGACATCAAATAGTAAAAAAGAAAGAGTGCTCATTTCTCTAGCTGGAAGCTTTGAAATATAGTTTGCTTCATGTATTCTAATAAGTAAGTCAAAATTCTTTCCAAGTTTTTTAGAAAAAGCCCTAGTTGATCACTGCTTTCCCAACAGAATGAGACTTCCTCAGCTCCTATTTATTACCAAATGCATTTTCCTGGGCTAGTGACAAATAGATAAAACTGAGACCAGCTTCTTTCTTTAAGCTTTTTAAAATAATCTTCACTATTAAAAGCCAAAAATTAGCTCTATTCACATACTATTTAACTGATTTCAGACAGCTAAGAGAAAAATATGATCTTATTTTATATGCTACCAAATCTCAAAGCTTCTGTGACTGTCCAAAACTGGTAGACATGACCTCTCTTCCTTTTAGTGCAAGAACTCTGTTTCAGTAACTGGCACTGAAGAATGGATGTGGCATCTTAATCCAAGACTGAATTAAAGAAGAAATAATAATAATAGATTTCTGGGAGATAGCTATGATCACCTTCCATGTTAATATAAAAAGAAACCAAATCTTATATTTTAAATTCTCATATAATACAACAACCAAGGGTTAAAATTTTTAGAAATACCATGACAATTCTCAAACAATGGCTGTCCACCCCTAAGATGTTAAAATTATTGTATAGGGATTACTTTTCTGATTGTTTTAAAATTATACAGTGGGTTAATGAAGGTGTTATATTATAAAGTGCACAGCATCAGTATATGCAAAATTTTATCATGTAACTTGCAGTAACCACAAACATTTCCAAATGAATTCTTGATACTTAGTTATTTTCCTTTCATTGATACTAAAATTTCTAGTGATTCCCTAGTGAGAAATCCAAACATGTATGTAGCATATTTGGAGGAAAAACTATTGCATCTGAATTTTAACTTGTATCGAATATCTGTGTCTGAAGATAAAATATTTTTTTTAATGGGCACAAGTCACCAACTGTTAATAAATATGAAAACCTAATCCTCTGAAGTTTTGAGTGTTTAAAAGTGATAATGATATTTCTACCATATTCCCTACATAATGTTAATTGTGTACTTGCTGTTTTCACATTCTCTAGTTCTAGACTTTTAAAAGTGTGCCATCATCAGCTCTTTCAGAACAGAAGGAGTAAAGAACAAGAGAATTGCAGTGTGGCTGTGCTTAACTAAATTGTCAAAGAGCAAAAATAAACATGTCCATCTACATTTATTGCAGTAAGCAGCTTCTCTTATGTGTTTTATAATTCAAAAGACTAAAAGTAGTTGAGGCAAAAGTACACAAAGTTTTAAAAGGGAACCAGAAATGAAAAAAAAAAGGGAACAGAAAATCTAAACTGACTTTTGTTTTTTGTTCTGTCTTACAGACCTGAACTGAATTCCAAATATAACAGTAGCTTATTAAGATTTTACCTTAGGCACTTCAATATCACTGATTCAGCAAACTAAGGCTATTAAGCTATAAAAACGACAAAAGACTAGCATATTTTAAAATATATTTGAAAATGGATATGTATAACAATTTATGTTCCATAGATGATATATTTAGTTAGATATCAGTGAATACGACATTTCAGTTACTTCTCAGACACAGCATTAAAGAAGTCAACAACAATGTGCAGTTAACACTTCCATGCAAAACACTACGTTTTCTGGTTTCCTGTGATTTCATGTAACGTTAGAGAAAAGAGATGACTAAAAAAAGGGAAATTGATAAATAATGCTGAATTCAAACAAACACTCAATTGCCAAGTAGAAATTATGAGAAAACATCAGCAAAGCATATAGAGTTGAAGGAACTTATTGGCATTTTGTAATTATATATTCATTTAGCACATTGTTTCAGTATTTCATATCGTCTCATAATGAATCTCACCCAGTTCCTTTACAGCTATACAGTTGTATAATTTTATAAGAATTTGACCTTAATCAATGCCTGCAAGTAAAATGCAAATGCCATTGACAACTTCCCCAAAAATTAGGGCTTTTGGTGTTACTTAACACAATCAGTATTAAAGCAAAAAGTTCATTAAACTCAACTCTGCTTCATAGCCTGCTGGAACAAAGCAAAAAACAACCAAAATGTAAGCTAAATATGGGTACATACCTGTTACTGATGCTTAGATATTTCATGGTTATGTTCTACTTTATGGACTGGGCACTCCAACAAGGTCATCTACATGCAAAAATCATAGAAAACCTTTGATGCAATATATCCCCTCCAAAGAAGAACCGCGAAACAAGAAGTATTTCAATCAGAGTAATTGCCCTAAAGAAAAATTAAGATGTGAAATCTACTAAGAAAGTATGTCTGACTTAGTAAGACTTTTCTCAGAGTAAATTTGAAAACATAAATATGCATGTTTATGAAATGATTCAGTTTGTGTAACAAACACGCATAGTGATTGGCATTTTCACGTACAAATGTAAATAAGATGCAAAATACTATCACTGCTACAAAAGAGAAAAAAATGTTAGATCAATGCCATAGATAATTTATGAGTAGCTCATTCTAACTCTATAACAATATTAGAATAACATCCAATTAATATCTTGGAATAATTGGAAAAAGAGTGTAAACATGTAAAAGTGCTAAGATTTTTAGTTGCTGTAATTCCCAAACCCTTGTTTTATTCCAAACATGGCATTGGGAATAACATTTATGGAAAACAAGAACTGCCCTAATCCTGTGATGATGAACAAACATATATATTGCAAAATTTTTAACTTTGAGGCATTTTGTATTTCCACAAGCCAGATGAAATTGCATGCCATTTTACTCTTACTCAGCACTGAGTTACACAAAGAGATTTTTCAAAAATACTCTGGCTACACTCATGCTTAACAAAAGGTAATGTGTCATGCACAAACCCTTGTCTGTAATAAACCATTTTCTTAGTTACAGATTGTGCACCAGTATTAATTACTGATATAAAAAAGTAAAAAATAAAAATAAGAAAAAGAATATTTAAGATATTTTAGAAAAAAACCCCACAATCATATTTACCACATAGGCTTAGTCAAGGTACAAGAGAAACATCCCCCAATGTTGGTACATTCCATAAAACTGTTTTTATCCTGTTTACAGGGTGTTCAGGGGCATATGAAAGGAGTGACAAGAAGAAAAAAAAAATATCTCAGGTTTTCTCCTTTACCTCCTTAAAATAATTCTCTATTCATAGTCAACAATTTTAACCTCTGTGATGGGACAGAAAAGATAACAAGATTATATCTTAAAACAGTTTAGGTCAAAGCATGAAGGTATTTTGGGACATGAAAACCAGCACTGTTTTAGAAAGATTTTAACATAGAGCTTTTCTGAAAGCAATCGGATGACCATACAATAAGTAGTAGTGATTTATATGTTTGAAGCAGCTCCTACCATGTACAACATCTGCCATCTGATTAAATATTTAAATTCTTAAAAGCACATAATTAAAATAAACAAACCTGGAAATTATTACAAGAAAATAAATGTTCAGAAAAGGACAGGGGGAAATCAGTGGCAAAGTGAGATAAATATGTTTCACTGTTTGAATGTCTAGTGCCTCTGAAAACAATTTGACCTTCCAAACCAAGGACTCTCCCAGGTAGCTGGGACATGATGCTTTCATAAAATCTGTGAAAAATAATTGAAAGCACTTCCCCTCTGATGCTTAGCCCAATTTTTAAATATTCAGGAGTAATTGTTCATATGTCACAGTTAAGCAGTGAGAAGCCCATTAGTATTGAAAAAGGAAGCATAGAAACAAGTCCCATACAGCCTTCAACACAGAATGGTTGTCCAACTCACAGCTTCAACCTCATCTCCAAAGGTTCAGTTCCCTGAAGTGCACTGTAGAAAACACTTCACAAAAGATAATACAAATTGTGTCTCAACAATATGTATAGATAGAATTATCACTTGCTTGGGTAAGATTTTTCTTCCTCCATAGTGTTTATTCCCTTATTTTACTTCTCCCCCACTTGTAAGCCTTTCAAATAAAGATTGATTATTTCATAAATCTTTGAACTGTTTTAAAGCTGTAGCCTTGTGATTGAGGATGCTTTGTTATGAAAATCAGAATAAAGCCATTTTGGATTGGTTTATATTTCCTTTTTTTTCTAATAATTACTAGTATTAATTTATTAAACTATCACTTATTTCCTGAAAATGATAAAGTTTGTTTTTATTTCAAATATAAAAGCAAAATATCTGAATTAAATAGCTGGTATAAAAACCCCAGTAATTAAATGGAATATATTGAGGGATTTTACATACAGCATTGATTTCTGCATGAGAGAGAACACAAATCTATGGTTTATAAAATGCCTTGGTAAATTATCATTCATTAGTTTATTTTGTGAGCAATAAATTCAAAGTTTAGTCCAGGAAAAAAGAGTATGATGTAAATGCCATGTTTGTGAGATATTATTAAGAAAGTGAACAATGTCTGACTTAAGTTTACTGTGAGAAACTGTCATGCACTTTATTAAATTCTTGTGATTGTAGGTTTATGCTTCAAGCATGGAATGCCGAAATGAGATTTCAATGTTATGTTTTTAGCAAAAATAACTATACCCAGCTAAGTCCACCTACTCTCTTCACATGTAGTGCAAGATTAATATTTACCATTAGAATATGCACATTAGTGTAAAACAAGTTGCTACTTATGTATTCTCCCTCTTTAAAGCAGGTAGAAATAGAACAAAGAAAAAACTCTTACAAAGGCTGACAAGTTGCAGTTAACCAAAGACATGGAAAAGAGAGGCAGGTGTGAAGAGCTTCTATACAGACAAAAAGTTATATTGATATTTATGTAAAAGTAAAAATATTGAGTCTTCAGTATTTTATATAAAGACTCACCTTACATGCTTTGTGTTTGTTTCACTTAATATCTTTGACCAGATTTAAGGGTGGAAATGCTAGTTTTGGTGCAAGGCTGCACAGCAGCAGGATGGGAGGAAATGGCCTCAAGCTGCACCAGGAGAGATTCAAGTGTGACATTAGCAATAATTCCTTTACTGAAATTGGAATGACATTGGAATGGGCTGCTCGGGCAAGTGGTGGAGTACCCATCCGTGGGAGTGTTCAAGAAATGACTACACATGGCACTCTCTGCTATGGTTCAGGTGACATGATGCTATTCGGCCAAAGGTTGGTTTTCTTCATTACATTTTGGTATGAACTCTGTTAGGACTACTACAGAATTTATTTAGATACTCTCTGTTTGATCACTCTCTGCAACTCACAGGAAATATGCAGTATGCCATCTTGAAACAAAGATTCAGGGATATTATTTCCTTAACTTCAATTTAAAATTATAAAAATTACTTGCAAAACTGTAAAATAAGTTGAATTCTATTGATTTTTTAAAATCTTTGAGATAATAGCATCATATCAATAGTGATAATAAATAAAAAAGAAAAATATTGTAATATAATTCTCTATTAAAAATTAAAACTGAATTAAAACTCAGTGAAGCTTACTGAGAAAAAAAAAGAATGTTCTTAGACTGCAATTTCAATGTTAAGTAGGGTCATAATTTACATTTTGCAATATTTTTTTCTACTGCTAAGGAGCATAAAACATCAGACTATTCAGAGTACCCATATTGAAGTTAAGTAAATAAAACAATAGAAAGAAATATAAAGCCATTTCATTTATCTTTGTCAAGAAAACTTCAACAGACATCAATGCTCAGGTAAAACTCTTGCAAGTGCTTTTATTTCATTAATATGTTAATTTTAGCTTTTTTAATAAGTTTCTTTTTTAAGGTCTGCTTTATATTTGAGTATGATTCCTACAAAAATTTTATTCAAGCATGAGGTGGAAACATTACCGACAATTTTCTTCTGCAATCTCCTGCATTTTTTAATCAGTAGATTAAAATTCAACAGCTGCTCTAATGGAAATGTATGCCATAGCTTACAAAACCTACCTGAAATATTCGTTCAGCACTGAATCTTATCAGTGTTTCTGAAGAAGATGCAGAGAATGGAACTGTTGTTTTCTTCACTCCTTGTATTTCTTCTTCCAAAAAAAGATGTATTTTCATTTGGAAATAAGTAAGAAAAATAATCATGGGGCAGGTTAAGATGACAAAGCAGTCAATCGGTCTTGTGGGCAGACTCAAAACTAAAAGTGATTGTAAAATAATTAATGCATTTGGTAATTATCAGATAATTCTGATCTTGTGTTTTCTGAGAAATTAAGAAAATATTGCTTGGTGGGTTTTGGTTTTTTCCTTAATTTTGTGGTTTCCCCACACAATCTTTTTAAAAGTATTTCTGAATTAATGTTTTGGGAAGCAGTAGTGTTTTTCCAAAGCTGATGAAAGTTAACAAAAATGCAAGAGTTTCACTGACTCTGGACTTAGGACAAGACGGGAAGTGATTTTCAAGTCTTATTCAGGGTTATTTCCCTGAAGCTGAGATAAAGTGAAAATGTAAGTAACCATAGAAAATAGCCCAGCAAGAAATGTTTGATTTTTATAATGAACATTATAAATATAAATACATTGTTTTAGGGAATTCAAAACATGGTTTTGTTCTCTAAAACATATAAAACACATAATATACTCTTTTTATTTGCTTGGCAAGAATATGTTTGATTTTCTGTTGAATTTCATATTGATGTATTAATTACAAAAATTAGAAGCTGAAAAACACTTGACATCTTTTATTGAAAAAAAAAGCCAAACCAAACACTGTCAATATTGTTGGAGATTTGGCAAGAGCTGTTACTGAATCAGAAGGCAAAAAGTTATATAATCCTCAGTGATACGTGGTGTTGTTAAGGCATTCTTGTGCTGAGTGTTTCTGGTTTTTATTTTTATTTTTTTTCCCAAACTGTCTATTCCTTAAAAGAGGGAAGCAGGAGAGGGTTTGCATTCTGTATTTGATTAAGAATCACAGCAGGAAAAATATGCTGAAGAAGCTGAACAGTTAATCTACTACATGCATGTTCGAAAACAGCCATTCTGTTCCCAAGCATGTTGTATATATTTTATGTGTATTGTATTTCATTCATTTATGAATATTGTCACTGCTTGTTACAGGCCACAGGTGGTATATTGAGACTACAAGGCCTCGGGATGAAGATTTGCCAGGCTTGCTCTGTTTGAACTTGTCTGGATGTGCCTGGAAATGTGCCTTCTTTTGCTTGACCCAGGAGGGGCTTGGGAAGGTTGACAATAACACCAGATAAAGGCATAGACATTTTATAGGATATATATATAACAATTTTAACTGTGGCATTATTAATGATATTTTGTCTGTAAGAGTGGTGTTATTTCCTTTGTTTTGTTTTTCTTTCTTTTTTTTTTTTCTGTAACAGCTGCATCTTGATTAATTCTCCAGTTAAATCATTACATTTTCAAGAATATTAATTTTAAATTCTTGTCTACATGTTTCTTTCTTTGATCTTTACCCATAAAAAAATTTTGAGCATAAAACTGAAGCCTAAACTTCTACAACATCTTATTTCTCTGATGAAATAACATCAGTTCAATCTCCCACTATTAGAATCCATACCACTTTAATGGAATTCTAAAATGTTCAGACAGCCAAAAGGTGATTCTGAAATGCCTTGTCTCTGTACAATAACTTTGCCTCTATCATGCCTGTACGTGTTTCTTGCTGAGTAATAATAGAAGCTCCATTGCCTCTTTCTCCTTAGTTTCTTTGCTTCTTTTTATTTTTTTTTTTTCTGGAAGTATTTAAAAGAAAATTAAAGTAAAAATGAAATTTCTTTCTGTTTTGCATGAATAAAAGATAAAATATGATAACTGATATCTTCACCTCTTTTCACTGTTTATGTAATTCATCAGTCAGTTGTTTACAGCTAGTTCCAATTGTTCTAAAATGTCTACATTGCTTGCATATGTTTATCATAAAAATTGGGTGTATATTAGCAGAACAATTATTAATTAAGTAATAAATTATCCTATAATAAATGGTTTACTGTGGTATGACCAAGGTTTTCAAAATACAAATTTACCTTAGAATAAGTTGTGTGTTATTTCATCGATTTTGCCAATCATCTTTAAAAGAGAGTTCATCCCTCTCTTGGTGGTAAGCATGTTGAGCTAATAGTGACTTCTGAAAAGGCAGAAATAGTATCATCAGAAAAAAATCTGCCACTTTGGCCTCACAGACTCTCATAGTACTGAGGACAAAGCCACGCAGGGAACAGCGAAGGTGGACTCAGACTGGGAGCTGAAGGCAGAATGTCCAGATGAGGGAGGCATCTTACTCCAAGCACAAAAGTAAATCTTGTGCACCTGACATTTACCACTCTTCTTTCTGGGTCTAAAACTCACACAACTTCTAGTCCATCCATACACCACTTAGCCAGTTCCATGCCATTAGCCTTTCTGGCTGCCTTAGTGTAAGTTAAGATGATAAGATTTTGAATATCAGTGCCTTACAGTGGTGGAACAATATTGCTGAAAATTAATACTGGTTTGGACTGTGGCTAAACTGTTACCCAGACTGATATTTTCTGAAACTGACTGAACAACAGTGCTAGTTGAAACGTGTAAGCGTTAACATTAGAAGAAAATACTGGAAATTTGGGACTGGATGTTGTCTGGGAGCAGCCCAAACTGTGTGAGCATCCAGAATCAGGATGTTCTGTGGCAAGGATCTCTCAAGGATGCTGAGGATAGAATAAGGAAAGAGCTCCAACAGTCCAAGTGCTCATGAAGCCACTGAAACTCAAATCTCACATGCAAAACCAGGTGGAGACTCCAATAACACAGCTTTAATTTAATAGCTGTAATCATCACCCAAACTTTTAATAAGTATTGAATTTGACATGTAGGCAAAAATTGTGAGATATTTCATTGCAGACTGAAGACTTTTTAAGGCAAGGAAAGTTACTACAATTAATTTATTCTGTCTGTGTAGATAATTTTAGCTGTATTTATGAATATTCAGCATTTTCACCAGTTGTCTTCCCCATATTTTAATTGTGATAAGGAGTCTTTGTTATTTTCTTCAAAATGGCTGTCACAGAATGTGACTTAAGAAAATACCAGTTTTTCCATAGCTAAGTGTTGTATAAAGTCTAGATTTAATAAGAGCCAAATGTCAATAACTTTTCCTGGTCCTAAACTTTTTAAAGAGAAAACATATATGAAAGAAACACCACCACCTGAACATCACAAAGATTCACGAAAAATAAATTTTTAAAAGTAGTTGTAACTGCAGAAAAGTGTCTATTGAGGAATTCCTGTAGCTAAACTAGGCTAAGTATGAAGATATTATCAAAGTTTCTTTTTGCTTCTCAGAGGCAAATTTGAAATAAGGCTTAATTTTCTCAATCTACTTCCCCCCCCCACCCCCTTTATATTTAGTGATAGACAATCTAAAAGGCATGAGCAATTTGCAATTACAATACACATAACTGAATTACAGAAGATTTAGACTTTATAGGAAAAACATTAAGAAATGGGAAGCTGGAGTTAAAGTATTGAAAATTGATGAGACATTTTGGAGTGTTTTTTTCAACGGTGCTTTTCTATCAGTCCATCCACCTATTACAAAATTCTAGCTTGCCTATTTGATCTTGATAGCTACAGTATCTCTATTCCAATATAATATATTAATGCTTCCTTTTTGTGCTATAAATAGACACAAACACTATGAACCAACATATAAGTAATTATGTTTATTTTACTTTATGCTAGCAAAGAACATTGCACAGATGGTTTATAAAGTTTAATTAATAAAATATGACAAACTGTGAACTCTTATGTAACAACTCATGCTAGTGTGAATTGTTTGGGTTAGGACAGTTTTGTTTTTAAATTAAGATTTCCTGATGTCTTTTCTGCAATGTCTGTTTTATAATAATTTATTTATTTTAGCATGTAGCGTCTACTATAGCCAAAGCAAATATCATTCTGACATTGATGAGTTCTGTACTAGCAAATTCCTTCATACTTTCAAATTATATCTGAAGTGAATTAGAGTTACATCTAGTAAATTAGTATTTCTCTGAAACTTGTGACTTTGTTTTTGTTTTATCATATACTTAATAGCCTTTACCTGCTTTTGAATGAAAGATTTCACTTCATATAAGAAAAGTTGCTGGTTTGATTCATAATAGTCACTTTGCTACAGTAATAAATTGCGTTCATTTGTAATTAGTAAACTCCAAATAAGATTTCTTTAGGTGTGCAAACTTCAAATGAACTGGTCTTTTTCTTTTACCATAATATTTTGAAGCTTTTTATCTTGATCAATTCCTTTTAACATTCTCTGCAAGAACATTTGACCAAATGCCATTTTTGTTGAAACATTAGTGCACAACCAGATTCTTTGATCTTCTGAAACATTACAAAGTTTTATTCAGAGAGTTGTCTGAAAAAAAATACATCTGAATGTATTTAACTTATGCCCCAAATTTGTTTTAGGAAATTAAGGAAATCTTGGAATATTAAGAGAGGGCCAGATCCAGATCAGTTGTTAAACAGCTGAATATCAGGATTTAAAAATGAAAATTATGTGTCGGAAAAGATTGGATTGCTGATATCACTCTAAGACACAGGAAGTAAAAACTACCCTTTCACTCCAATAAATATGCTAATATTAAGTCAATTGTTGTACTACCTCCAAATGAAATAGGCAGCTGCCAAATATTTCAAGTGGAAGGTGCCATGGAAACGAAATATATGTTCAAAAATATATTTCATCAGAAGCCAAGCATATGTGCACTGACATAGAAGAGGTTGCATTAAATGAATAGGCATATTAACACTAAGCCAGATTAAGTGCCAGAGACTCAGAATACATTACAAATCAAGACAAGGATCTAAGCCAGGTATGAGCAAGGATCTTTGTTATATAACGAGTTTAGCGAAAGCTTGCGCTGCGTGTTAGAAAAGCAGTATACCTTGTTTCGTGGTTTGATCGTCTTTCAAACTCAAATCATGTTGCACAGAGACCATGTCTCATGGAAATCTTTCAATGTGTCTAGGAAACAAATGGCTCTTCCCTGACTGCACCTTATGTAGTCATTTATGGCAAGAGCCAGCAAACAATTTAGCATCTGTTTAATGTCAAGTATGTAGGCAAGCTACTTGACACAGTATGTTTATGTTGTTTATTAGATTGTAGAAATTACTGTAAAATATAAATAGTTTTGCTAGCTGAATAGGACATGGTTGTATAAAAAAAATTTCTTTGATTACTAAATGAGAAAAAATGTTCTGACATATCACATTACCTGAGTGTATGACCACTTGGAGAAAAAACAACTCTGTCTGAGAGTTATTTCAGTTGAATGAAACCCCGATTTTCTAAGTCAACAAGAAAGGTGAGCCAAACTTTCACACTTAAAAATTGGTACTCATCTGAACCCAAATACTTACATGAAATTTAAACAGTAAATTCATGAATCTTTTATGTCAGCAAAATTGCACCAGTTAGCATGAAATTCCAAATTTTTTCAAACAAATCTGTTATGGGCACAAGGCATTTGTTGGACTTCAGAGTCAGATAAAATTCTGAAGTAAACATACACAAAAGCATACCTGTAAACAAACAAGCTGTGGAAGTGTTTAAAATCCTAGACTCCTACTTTTTTCCTAAGCTTAGAAGCATCTATATTCAGTTATGCCCACATTTAAAACTGACATACTGATGGCTATTTGAGTGCTGTAGAATATGCTGCTATTCATGGGGACATAAATTTGAGACATCTCTGGCTTAGTATCTTGGACAAATATTCCAACTAGTTGAGTGCCATAAAAGACATAGCACTGGACTTCCATCACGATTTGAAAGCCAATTGAGAATAGACTACAGTGCTGATTTATAGATGAATGCTCAGTTATGATAATTGAACTGAGATATTTAAGTGTTCTTTACATAGAGAACTATTGTTTTGTATCCTTTATTTTTTTACTATATTGTGAGCTTCAGGTTCTAATTTAGGCATTATGGTATCAAGTTTATAGACCTACCTGTGTATTATATATTACAATTAATTCTTACCTTCTTGCCTATGAACAAGTACAAGCATTGTGGAATAAACTCATGGACTAGCTCTAGCAGGTGAAGCCAAGTGTTGCGGTGCACCTCATGTATACCAAGGGTTTTCACGTTGGAAGCAGTGTGAGGCTCTGCTGTTTGTGTCCCCAATAAGGTCAAAAGCCAGAGAGTTCTCTCCCTATTTGGCTGGGTGCCAGCATGAAGCCACCTCATAGGGTCTGCTGAACCGACCTGCTGCCACCTTACTGGGCACCTCAATTTACACAAAAGAGGCTGAACAAAGAGTCTCGTGGCATTTTGGGGGTGTTCTAGCAGGAGCACAGACTCTGAGCTCCT
The DNA here is from genome assembly GCA_013398275.1 of Promerops cafer. Lineage (NCBI taxonomy): Eukaryota > Metazoa > Chordata > Aves > Passeriformes > Nectariniidae > Promerops > Promerops cafer. Next base: position 713,602 of record VZSE01004120.1, on the reverse strand, counting down.
GGCATCAGATTTTCTCTGTAAGAGTTTGTTATTTTTGTCTTTATTAAAACTTTCTTTGTTTCAAACTCTCCCTTTGTTGCCGCCCTGCTAATTTTAGCCACTGGGGATTGCTGGACAAACTCAGACGTGATGGGGGTCGCTGAAAGCTCAGTCGACCTGGCTTGCAGTGAGCCCCATTAGCCAAGGTCCTACTGAGAGCAGAATAATGGTCAAAAGTGCATATCCACAGCAGAACAAGAATAGTGGAATTTTGCATGATACTACTTCACTTAATGATATCTTGTTGACCAATTATTCAGGGAAGGTTCTACTTGAGATAGAATTATTTCTGCATTTTTAGTAACTCATTTCCATTTGATTTCCTACTCATCATAATCTTATGTAGAATTGTAACTCTACTTAAAGTAAACATCAGGCATGTTTGATGAATATTGTCCTCTCTTTAATTCCTAATTTTTAACTGACTCTTTTTTATTAACTTGTTAAAAAATATTAATTTGTCTGTTTTATCCCTAGCATTAAATAACAAATAAATAAATTCTTCAGTAAATTCTCTAATGAGATTTGTTCTCACTGTAGACCAGAGTGATACAAATATGACTCTGTTTAATCTCTCCAGGTTAGTTCCTATCCCAAAGCTAATATGTAGAAACAGGCTTTTAAGCCAGAGTAGGACACCTTCATATAACAGATCTTTCAGATCAGATTTATTTCTCTTTTGGTCAGCTTAGAGTAGTTAAAAATGTTTTCTCCTCTCTTATCACAAATGCCAAAGGATTGAGAAAAAATGGGGGGGGGGCAGGGGGAGGGGAGGAAATGAAGGTCTCTAGTGGCTGTTTTAGTTTACAGCAGAGATTTTGCATTCTTTCTTGAGCTCCAGCTACTGCTGTAGCATGGCCATTTATTCAGAGCACTCACATACACACACACACCCCCCTTACATCTCACTGATCTCACCATTCTACTGATCCTGTCTGGGCACTTGCTAACACCCATTCTAGTAAAAAAAAAATCACCAAAAATGGTAACTGTGTCAACACATGGCCTAACGCATGGTCTTGGGCACTTTGTAATGATGTCAGTGTATTTTGAATACTGTTTCATGTAAAATATTTCTCTCAGGAATTATTTTGTTACCATGCCTTTCATTAAAGCTGTAACTCTAAGATTGTTCAGTAATATTAAGAATGGCCATTACCATTCTTTAAAATGTTCATAGTATCTGCAATTTATGTATGATATCAATGTAGAAAATATTAACATTCATAAAAGATTACTCAGCCATTTTCTGAAAAAATTAAGTTCAACTGTGTTTCCACAAATTACAACACATTATTTATTTTATACAAGTTTGTCAAATTTACTCTGAATAATTTACTCTTCTCATAGTATTTTCTATATTTAGTATTTCATTAAGTAAAAATCAATATGTGCATTTATATCTAAAATTGGAGCAGAGCTTTTGCACACAGAACTATTTTGAATACTGCCTGCATGCATAATAGCAAGGAATAGCAGCTCATTAAAACGTTGAACCTGTGGTTAAGCAAGGAATGTTCTCCATTCTTATAATGTAAAGTATTCTGAGGAAAACATTTTCATCGAATCATAGAATGGTTTGGGTTGGAAAGTAGATTAAAATATCATCTAGTTCCAAACCCCTGCCATGGACAGGGGCACTTTCTACTAGACCAGTTTGTTCAAAGCCCCATCCAATCTGGTCTTAAACACTTCCATGAATGGGGCAGACACAGTCTTTCTAGTCAACCTGTTCCAGTGCCTCACCACCCTCAACCATTCTGTGAATCTGTGATACAGCAAGGGGTGAAAATAAATAATAAGAGAATAGCATTTTTCATAGCAGCTCATATGCAGAGTGGTTCATTATTACAAATACAGATTTTCCCATTATTTCCTCTAAGTGAGGACCTGATGAGACTAATTCATGGGTTTTGGGGATTTTTTTATCATTTCTGCATAACTTAATTTCTCGTCTTGAGCAAATGACTGATCCAATGCCTTTCTTTCACAGATAACCTTCTGGTAAACTTCTCAATCATCTATATTTAATCAGCTGTTGCTTGCTTGAGGGTAAAGTTTTCTTCTGATGGTATCTACACTGGATGTAGACATCTTTTTGCTATCTTGAGACATTTTTTGTATTGAGACTTTTGCCATCTCCTGCTTTTGTCAATGTAAGTGTGTAGGGTCTCTCTTTATCTCCAGCACACCCACTATTTAAGACCCCTTTTGTTAAATCACTTCTGTCTTTCAATGCAAAGAAGTCCTTATATCCCCATAGAGTTGTTTCCTTCTACTGAGAGACACTGTTTTTACCTTCACACTTTGTTTTGCTCTTAAAGTTCCAAGTTATTTTCTTAATTCCTCAGTGCCTGTATCCCTTCAGCTTACACAAAATAAAGTCATAATTTTGTCGTGTTGCTAAGGTTAGTCTCTGCATATCTAGATCACCTGGTGAAACCACTATGACAACATTTCTTCTTGGAGATCATGTCTGTACATGCTGATCCATGAAAGTCATTGAAAGTACAGTTACATGCCCAGTTTACCAGAATCACTGCTGGCTTATCATGATCATATATCAAACACTTGATGTAGGCATGGACCTTGCAGATGACACTGTATTCCAGCAGGATTTTAGCTAGCTGCTTGCTCTTCCTGTTGCTACTGGTAGTAATTCCTGGAAAACTAAAATTTGCGTTGAAAATCCCTGCTGCTCCTGCATTCTGCTTTCAAGGTAAATAGTTTCCGCAGAAAGAAGCTGTATCTGGTTGGTTTGTCAGTAGCCTTCTATTTACACAGACATAGCAGTGATATTAGAATTTTATAGATTATATTTTGGGTTTAGCATAAGAAGTCTAGGAATAAACTATATTTTTGCTTTAACATTCATTAAGCTCATATGTCAGGAGTCTGCCCTTAGCTTGGATATAATATTTTTATTGTCAGTCATTTTAATGGAATTTCCTAACAGTACCTGCTGCACTGCCAGATACATTGACTGACTGCAAGTTCCACAGGGTGACTTGGTTCATGAGAATAAGTGAAATGAGCAGCATATTGAAAATGTTGCAGAACTGTACTATTTCAGCCTAGAAAAAGTCTGTTTCTGTATATCTCTGATATTTTATTGTGTCATATGCCACAAAATGAACGTTTCTACTGTATCATTCTGACTCTTATTATGGGCAAAAAGAATATTACATATGTATGGCGGGAAAGATTTATAATTAGCCTACACTTAACAACCTAATCGAAACACAGCAGATATACTGTCTAGTTACAACAATACTAATACTCAATGCCCAAATAAATAACAAGAAAATCCTTGTTAAGTGCCATCTGGAATGCCTATAAAAGAAATTATTCTATCCACCTTCTATGGTATTATGTTATGGCTTCCAGTGTTCCTCTGGATGACAAAGTTAATGATTTTTCTCAAGAAAAGAGTTGAGATATTATAAGAGGTATTCAATTACCTGAGCTATTTGGCAGGAAAACCATGATACTTATGTTTTCTTTCTCAGCAATAGAGTCCACTTGGGTATATTTTTCTATGTCTGTTACTTTCAAACTGGTTCACAGATTTTTTGGTAGTTGCACAACAGCTCATCCTAAATGAATTGACAAAAAGGACAATTCTTTGTTGGGTAGAGACTTCCTCACTTGGTCAGGGTTGACCACAGGAGGTGTTCACAGACCTTGTAGCTGAAGCATGGCAGTGATCACCTGAACACCAGCCAGTTCTGAAAACAGGTGCAAATCAGCTCAGACCAAGGCAGGCTTAGGTGAAACAGAGACCCTGTTCTGTCATGTCATAATAAAATTTAAGTCTTGTTTTAGTACTGGCAAAACATTATTTGCTAGAACACATTGCATCTTCTAAGTGTTGACTGTAATTTTATTGGTAAGTGATCAGGTTGTGTGCAACTACTTCCAGGAAATCAGAAACGATAGGAAAGTTATAATAATGGCTTCAGAATATCTCAATACTGTTATCTTTTTCCTGATGTCCACTAAAGCATATCCAGCTCAGCGTATCAGGGAACTGTATCCAGGTATAATATATATCCAGGGTATTCCAGCATATTTCCCATACAGTATTATTATATAGATGGATTATTACTGCATTCAGTAATAGCATAGATTATTATTACTGCATTCACTCAGGTGAGCATGTAGACTTTTCAAGATGCAAGTACAAGTTCCAATGGAGCAAGTCTTGCCCAAGATCAATAACTCCTTGAATGAATGGAATTCACAGAATCATAAAATATCCTCAGTTGAAAGAGACCCACAAGGATCATCTAGTCCAATTCCTGGCCCTGCACAGGGCAGCCCCAAGAATCACACCATGTGTCTGAGACATTGTCCAAACTTTTCCTGAACTCTGTCAGGCTGGTGCTGTGACCGCTTCTCTGGGGAGCCTGTTCCAGTGCCCAAACACCCTCTGGGTGAAGAATCTTTTTCTTGTCTCTGACCAAACCTCCCCTGACACAATTTCAGGCCATTCCCTCAGGTCCTGTCACTGGTCACAACAGAGAAGAGATCAGTGCCTGCCCCTCCTCTTCCCCTCATGAGGAAGTTGTAACTACAATAAGGTCTCCCATTGTCTCCTCTTCTCCAGACTTAACAGACCAAGAGACCTCAGCTGCTCCTCATGTGGCTTCCCCTCTGCAGGACTGTGATATGGTATAGCAGTTTGACAGAGCAAGGAGTAGGGACCATCAAAAAGCCATGAGTGAATTTTGATGGGATGGCTATAATACAACACTACTATAGCTGGTCAGTCCTTGGACAAACTACAAAATAACATGGAAGTTTTAGTGGAGATCATTGATTTTATTTATCTGATTGCTTATAGATTTTATCTGGTACCCTTGGTATATTCTTGAGCCAATAAGGTTGCTACTGTGTCTAATCAAACTTCAGCCACTGTACACTTGTTCTAGCAGTTATCTCACCTAGAGCCAAACTATTAGATTCCCAATTTCTAGCTGTTAGCCTTTTCCATTGATAGCGTAATCTCCCATCTCACTTGCTCAAAATCATTTGAAAGTCCTTCATGTTAAAACTCTCTGACCTTTTACATCTGGAACTTTGCTTTCTTTCTGTTACTATGGCCTTTTCTTCTGCTTTATTTTTGCCTTTAAAGCTGTGATAGATCTTATCTTACTATGTTATAGTATTAGATATATTAGGTAGCTTAGATCAATGTTACTTAGTATTGAAAACTGCCAATTATTTTGATAAATCTTAAAAACAAACAAACAAACAAACAAACAAACAAACCCCCAAAAAACCCACTTGCAAAGTGTCCAGAAATAGCTGCCAATGAATATTCAAATTCTGAAAAGACCACGCTGCTTATAAGAACTTTAACAGTTTGGTCTCTATTTATCAAGAAGAGATTAAAGCATAACTTGATGTCAGTCAATTTTATATAGTTCAATTTGTGGCTTCTTTTATTTGATTGAGGATTTTTTTTTAGGATATGGAAATGAGACATTCACATTCAAAATAAACATGCTATTAAAAATCAGTATAATTAAGTGTTCAAACAATCTGAGTAATAATGTGATGTTTTCCACAATTTTTAATCTTCAATTTCAGATGAAATGTTCCTTGAGAGAATCATTTTAATTCATCCAAAAATTCTTATCTTGAAGAAAATATGTTTAAAACCTTTTTTTTTAAAAAAAATTTATACCAGAGATCAGACCAGATTATTCTTTCCCATGCTTATATCTGAAAGTGCTAAACCATGAACAAGAAATCATGAATGCTAATTCTTGTATTTGAAGTTTGTCTCAGTTCAGACATTCTATCCAATTAAATCTGATACTTTAAGTTCTCTAACTTAATGGTAGGTTTCCTATCACCATAAAATGTTGATATGTCATTTAATGTTCAGCATTAATATATAATATTTCAGTATTAGAACATAAGCAGTTTTATTTTACCTCATTTGGTATTTCAGCTTTCAGTAAGCTTGAGCTTTTCATTAAGGATCAGATTGGTTTATATGTTTATAAAAGATGGAAATTAATTTATCAGAATTTCTTGCTAAACTCTTTCTAGAAGTAAAAAGCTGGCTAATAGCAGGTGATGTGCCCCACCAATGAAGAACTTTTTAGAGTGAAGGATAGTCAGACACAAAAAAAAAGTTGAAAATATGCATATTTCTCCTGTCTTAAACCAGCTGTAACACACAGAAAGAGATCTTAAATAATAACAGGTAAAATTATGGCACATATTTTACCTTGAATAAATCCCATTAAACCACTTGCAAAATTTCCTTAATTCAAGAAACTCGGGATTTCATCCCATTTTTTACTTCTTCAGTACCTCTTCCTTAGAAAGAGAGTTAACAGAAGGAAGAGGAACTGAAATTCAGAATAAAATATAAAAGAAAATAAATTAAGAAATGTCTTAGTTATGTTAATGCTATAATATTTTTTCCCAGTCAATATTGTTGCAACATTCAGGAGAAAAAGCAAAACAAACAAACAAACAAAAAAGCCAGAAACACAGACCCATCAAACTATAAATGATACTATATGCTATAATTACAACACTTTACATCACTTCAATAACATGCTTGTTTTGTTTATTTCTTGGGGTGGTCATACCTTAACTCTTTGTGTTTAGAATGAAAATTTTTAAGGTTGTTATAAAGCATTCTTGCAGTCCCTAGAAGGGCTAAATTCTTTAATATATAAAGGAAATAATAGTTTATTTAATGCAGTTAAAAGGAACAACAAAAACAAAGACCAAACAACCTATATTGAGTATACTAACTACATTCGGCCTAACAAGGCAACCTGTCCATGTTGCTACAGTATTATTTCTATGCAGATTCATAAACTCATTGCCAGCCATTAATTACGTATTTATTAAAGCAATTAACCATGGAAGTGGCTTTACTGTCAGAGGTATGATCTAAAACCTAAAAGTCATTTGGTTAATGAGGAACAGGAAGTGCCTTCTAATCAGGACAGGTATTTTGTTGGCAGCGTCACTAATTACCCTGATAAGTTTTTACATGAGGATTCTGCATCCAGGAACTTTGCTGGCTTTCCTCTCTATCTAGCCACAAGAAAAATAAATCCTTTTATTTTTCTAACTGCCTGTACTATTTATGATAGAATCATAGAAAGATTTGGGTTGGAAGGGACCTCTAAAGATCATTTAGTTCAATATCCCTGACATGGGAGGGGACATAACTGGATTATAAATTTGTTCAAAGGCAGTGTATCTTAATTCAATGCTTCTCATGAAAAAAAAAACATTCCTACTGTTTACATTTTGGGTAATATTCTTTGATGCAGCATTATCTATGTCAGATACATTGAAAAATTTCTGCAAGAATCACTTTCCATAAGGATGGACCTAGTAGACTTAAAGAATGCATAGGACAGAAGAAAATTTACTATTCTAAAAGCTGGATGAAGAGCAATTAAATTTTATGGTGTTGTCTTGCAGACGTAGCACAAATGAAATTAATGGACTAAGGATGTGGTTAAATACATAAAAGATCAAGGTCTAAGTCGGTTTTATAGTCTGCCAGCAGTTATACAAGTCAAGTACCTCTTATTCAAGGGTCAAGAGCCTATTATTCAAATGTTGGTCTAGACAAATATTGCTATTCTCTTTCTGTGAAAGTCACAATAAGTAATACATAAAAAAGGTAAATGAATATTTAAATGCTATTGGCTTCTAAAGGAAGAAGTGGGTGTGTGTGTTTTAGTTTGGGGTTTTTTGAGTGTTTTTTGTTTGGTTGATTGGTTTTCGTTTTGGTTTTTGTTGATTTTGCTTTTGCAGGGGGGAGGTTTATTTTTTACTTAATGAAAAAAAAGATCATTGACATGGAAAATTGAAAGTCTGATGCACCAGGAGTACTAATATTAATATATGTTCTATAATTGTACCATACAGTACCATATTGCTTGAACATTATTAGATTCTCCACGACAGACTTAATTTCAATTGGAGGATTCTACTAGACAGCAGAAGATAGGTATGTTATAATTCTATTTTTTGAATTGTAGTTTAGATCACCTATACTTTACAGCAGTGTTATAAAATAGGTCACATATAAGAAATTAGTGTCATAATAGTTCCATCAACAAGCTTAAGACAGTTACCAGCACTCAATCCACTACATTAATATTCTAAGCTAGTTATAAAGAAAATATTAAGAACCACAAGCAAATATTTTAATAAAAATATATAGTCCTACTAAATAACAAAAACATCCATATTAATCTAGGTAAATTTATATTATCCAATAACAGATATATTCAATTACAGATAAAACACAATGACAACTACCATTTTCATACTACTTCAATATGATTAGGAAATATATATATATATATATATATAACTGAAAACTACTGAAAACTATTTCTTTATGAAAACAACTCAGCTAACAAAAACAGATATGCAGGCCTATACAAAATGTACTAAAATAATATTTGAAATACTTTTTTTTTTTCAAGACACGCATGTGTTATCACTGAAATACTTACTGTTTTAGCAGAAATACTGAATTTAGAAAATCTGCTCTTTTAAAAACCAAAATACAAATTCTGGAAATGTGTGTATGTGTGCTTGCATGCACATACAAAGCTTTCTACAAATATTTGAACCTTCAGGCAAAGTGTAGTCAGGGTACTTACACACTTTACAACTTAATAAGGCAGCAAATTAATTTTTTTTTACCCCAGAATGAGATAAAATTGATTGCTTTGTAAATGGCTACCACACACAGTATTGTCAGGAGTTGTTGAAAGCTGAAATTTAAAATAAAAACACAATTCCATTTTTTTTATGTACACAGTGTATCAGTTTGAGAAAGTTCATCATATAATCAGAAAGTTCCTAAACATTTAATATTAAATTTTCATATTTTTACTGATATAAATTGTAACATGAATTTTTTTTCTTAACTTGGGTATATTTGCTGGCCTTATAAAACTGAGAACTTTTCCTTTAACAAGGCAAAAGATTACAGAAGAAATGTGGGCCAGGAACTCATCCACTGTGGTGTCATCTTTCCACACTCTTTCCTCAAAGCTCACATAAGGTCGAATAACTTATGTGCTTCCTGAAGAGTATGCAGCACACAGACCAATATACACCTTTCCCACAAAAGGTCATACTATGCTATTCAATGCTGATTTCCTCATTAACCTAGTTTTTAACCAAGCTATGGTTCTTGCTTTAGGCATGTCCATAGCTCTTCTCTATGGATATTCTTAGCACCATTAAGTAATTCTGCATTTTTCAATTAATTTCCCACAATTTAAATGGACTAATATTCTGGGGATTTTGAAAGGCACTATACTTTTATAATGACAATTTTTTTTGTGTTTCTAAATTTTATTTATTTTTATTTTAAAGGAATCTATTGAAGCACACATTAAAGTTATTGGAAAAGACTATCGTTGCAGTCAATGTTTTTATACAGCTGTAACAATTTAATATGGTGTATTATCCATCTGAACTTTGAACACCATTTCTGGGAAAATGCTGGTGATAGACCTTAGATCTCCAGTACTCAGCAAAGGTGAGTCCAAGATCATCTGTGCTGTCAGCTGACTTGGCTGTTTCACTCTTTCTCCTCCACCTATCTGTGCAATGACAATTAGATTTCAGACACAAGAAAGCTTTGACAAGTAAACTGCTGTTAGTAAGGACAATGAAATAATTTTGTGGTGTTATGATAAAACAACACCCCAAATTTAAATATAACCATACTGTACATTTGTACATTATTGACATTTTTGACACTTCAATTCTGTTTCAAACTGTAGTTGTATTCCCAATTTTTAGCTCTTCCCTAATAATTGTTAAAAATCATGATCCACTTTGAAATGTGGTGTCCAACCTTTTTGAGTATATGAGCGGCATGACAAATATCATTAAATGTCCCTTGAAACATACTGTGTGCCTGTCAAAATCAAGCACAGGGAGAGTACTGCAGCTGCAGTTCTATTCATGACATGTTACAAAAAAAAAAAAATTAAATTAAGTTTCATTGGGGAAACAAGTATATGTAAGTGATTTGTAGATGTTTAACTTTGCAGTCTTCTTTCTGAAGATAGAAATTCAGATTATAATTTCCAGTCTATCATGTATTCTATAATGTAAATAGAAAACAGGGTATTAACAACTCAAAATTTAGTACATGTATATATCTGTATGCAAATACATAGATATAGTGATATTGGACAACCTGTGGTAATTTTCTGATTCTACTATTTTTCAAAAGCACCTAGTAACATTAATACCTTGTAGTTTTAATGCCTTAATCTCCAGAAGAGAATAAATTCAGTAGAATCAATAAAGATTTTTGTGTAAGAGTTTTGTTTGATTGTTTATTCTTTGTTATTGACAAAGCACTCAAAAACTAGCTGCTTAAGCAGGAACTCTTCACAATGCACATATAAATAATTTTGACATTGTACCAGAACAGAAGCATACAAAGTAATATTATTGCCAAACTCAGAGAAAGAAATCTCATATAAATTTTATATTCTCTAGATTGTGAGGGCCATGTCGACCCAGCAGAACTACCAGCAGGTAATTTTTTAGTATTTTTTTTTTAGGTTAAGATAATTTAGCTGATTATTTGGACAAAGTATTAAAGAGAATTAGCCCTCTGAAAGACTTCCTTTTTAGTTTTGGTTTAATGACTAGATTCTCAGATTTATATTTTTCATGAGCTAAAGCTATGCAAAGTTTATGCAATGCCTTCAGCAAATTAGTGTTGTAGCAAGGTTAAAATCACCCATTGTAATTATAAAGAATGATATGAGAAGGAATAAGTATATTAGGTATTGTTCATGTTGATTTTAGGTCTTAGCATATTTTTCATTTTCTAAACCTCATAATTCATTGCATACAATGTCAAGTACTATTGTTTCATTATAATCTATAAATAACATTTAGTTTTGCTTAGTAACACTTCAGTAATAAGTGGCATCAGAACAATGAGAAATTTTAGAAGTTATCAGATTGACTCATTAAGATGAAGTATCTTTAGATGTGCTTAAATTTTTGTTAGATCTGTGAAAAGAGTGAGCTAATAGAAAATGTAAGCAAGGTAATATGTGCTGTATCATTAACCAAAATATACCTTAACATAACAATATACCTTCTAAGATCAGGAGATAAAAAGGAGCAATGTGGGTAAGCCAGATGTCCTGCTGAAAATCTCAGTTTTAAGCTTTTCTGGCCTTAATGGTATTAAATGTCAATAAAAGTAATCATGCACCTATGCCTTCATTAACAAAATGAACACCAAAAAAGTCCCCAAACCTAGTAAACATGCAAAAAACCCAACCAACCAACCAACCAACCATGCAACCAACCAACCAACCAACCAAAAAACAACCAAACTGAAGCTTCTGAGCATTAGGACGATTTACTGAAATTGCACATAGACAGATATGTTGACTTCCAAATGAGAAACTATAGCTAAGCAGCTTATACTTTATTCTCATTTTTGTTGATGTTTTAGGCTAGCAACATATTGTGCAGACACACTTGATACTATATAAGGAAAGACCTTTGACCTAGGCCAAATGATTTATTGTTAGTGTTTTATAAAGTGAAAATACTGGTAGGCATATTTTTTTTTCAGTATTAAGAAAAACATAATTGTTATTCCTACAAATAATTTTAATATTTTAGTCACTTTTAAGAAATTCTTTCTTTAATTATCTGTCTACTTTAGAACATTTAATTTATGCCCAGAGCCCAGAAGACTCTAATAAATTGGTGGCACAAAGCAACTTCCTTTAAAATCTACAGAATGGATGCTGTTTCTCTCAGGGATTACAGGAATTATGACTGAAAAATATAGCTGCCTTCTCAGCTTCATCTGTGAACGTTTTTCTGGGAATAATTAAAATTAACAACTTGTTCGTTGATAATAAATAGTTGAGAAAGATATTGAATATGTTCCTAATTACATGTTGTATGGTATACTGTTAAATAAGTTAAGTCTTTTATTATTCTAATTTATCTGTTTCACCTGAGGCTGATAAACTCATAGATTTATACAGTAACTGTCACTTTCGTATGAATACCTACGATGATTTAGTAAGCAGTTTTAAACACTTCAGCCATAGAATCTTATTTTTTAAAAGATACATGTATTCAAATGTTTAAAAGAAGTATGGATCAAACTTTAGTCAATTTTATTTGGTCAAACTTGTTCTCATACGAGACATGACTGCTTAATGCTTCAGCTGCATCTTCATTCAATTATTTGCAAAATATTGCATTAGGATTTCTAGAGGTTGCATAATTAGAGATTAGTGATAAAGATTAGAAAATGTGAAAATGGGAAAGTATGTGTGTGCTGGTTTAGTCTGGAGGAGAGGTAATTTTCTTCAAGTAGCTAGCATGTGACTGTGTTTTGCATTTGTTCTGAAAGTCATGCTGATACCACAGGGATGTTTTTGTTACTATTGAGCAGTGCTGACAGAGTCAAGGCTTTTCTGCCTCTCATCCCACCTCAGCAGCAAGGAGGCTGGGGATACGCAAGAAGTTGGGAGGGGACAAAATCAGAGCAGCTGATCCAAACTGGCCACAGGAAATTCCATGCCCTATGATATCATGATCAGCGCTAAGGAGCTGGGAGAGGAAGAATGACATGTAGGTGTTTGGATTGATGATGTTTTCTTCCCAAGCCATCACTAAGCATAATGGAACCCTGCTTTCCTGGAGAGGCCTGCCTGTGGGCAGTGGTGAATGAATTCCATATTTTGCTTTGCTTACACTTGCAACTTTTGCTTTGCCTATTGAACTGTTTTTATCTCTACGCATAAGGTCTCTCTCTTTGATTTTACAGATTTTCTCCCAGGTCTTGCTGTGGAAGAGGGAGCAAGCAGCTGCATGGTGCTTGGTTACTGGCTGGGGTTAAACTGACAGTCCTTTTTGGCATCCGACATGGGACTCAAAGTGTTTGAGATAATGACAGATTTGATTGGAACGTCCTAGGTCAAATTCATAGCTGTTATTGCTGTTCAGCTATGAATTGCCTGGCTTCTATGCTTGACATTGAGCTTGCTTGCCTTGCTATTAGTGTAGTGCTTCTTTTAACCTTTGCTGCTACTCCTGTGTGCCTGTAGAGAACAGGCTGAATCTTCAGTGTGAATCCAAGCTGAAGGGGCTGTGGCCTATGGGTGACTTAATGTGTGAGCAGGACACCCTAAAGCACCTGTGGCCATGGAGAAGTCCACGCCAGAGCAGGTGTATCTGAAAGCACTTGTGCTGTGGTTATTATGTGCCACAGTGGGTATATGTCTGAAGGGCATATAGCCCAAGGATAAGTCCATACTGCAGCAGAAAAAGGTGCATCACAAAACATCTGTAGCTGTGGAGAAGTCCATGATGCAGCAAGTTCACCTTTAAGCAGGCAGCAGCGGTGTGCATGAGGTCACGCTGGAGCCCCTCAAAGCGTGTGGCCATGAAGAAGCCCAAGACCGAGCGGGAACACCTTCAGAGGGATTCCAGCCATGGGTATGGATGTGTTGGAGCGGGGTCACAGCTTAAGGGACTGTTGCTGTGGGTAAGGCCACGCAGGAGCAGGTGTATCTCTGAAGGTGTTGTGGCCCATGAGAAAGGCCACACTAGAACATGAGCATCTCAGTGAAACTGTGGCTGTGGACTAGTCTATGCTGCAGCAGGAATAACCCTGAAATGACTGGCTCATGTGTCTCCATATGGAGATGGTACATTGTACAAATAATCCAGTCCAGACCAGGGGCAAGGGGAGGAGTTCATTGTAATGTTTAATTTCTGATTCAAAAGGACCAGTGATGCATGTTATTATGGAAATTCCTTGACCATGTAAGCTGGGATTTGAGCTGCATATTTTATGAATGACTATAGCAGGAACCCCTTGTTTGCTAGCCAGATTAGGAGGAAGTTCATTAGTTAATCCCTATAACCTGACCTAAACAGACTAGGAGTGGAGATTGGAGCATATAAAAAAATTAACTCTATGCCACTCAAAACCAGTTCAGGACAAACCCAGCATCACTACACTGAGCATATTATAGAGACAGCTAATATGAACCATATAGGTAATGTGATTTAACTGTGTATTGCAATTGCTGTATTTCACAAAAAAACCCCCTTACATTTCTATTGTTATGTGCCATATTGAGTATTACTCTGCTAAATCAGAAATCTTCTATAAAATCAACTATCTTTAATAAGCAAATTTGATATTAAATATTATATCCTCCATGCATGGAATATCTAAAGTAACCTAGTCAGAGAGTATTAAACTCTGGAAAGGAAAAGTGGATGGTAATATTAAAAAGGAGAATAGGCTAGCATTTTTTGAGATATTCTAGATACTAAAATTATTAAACTATATTGTATATACTGTAAGAAAATTTTGTTCCAGCATTTTTTCAGGTTGTTGCACAGTAACAGGAGGAAAGTGTCAGACTGACTCTAAGAACAAAATCACATTTAAGTTATGAATTTAATATTTAAATATATTTGAATACATTAATCTTTAATTATAGGAAATGAATATTAAAATAATTTGTGATAGTTTAATGGGCAGCCAGCAGGAATTCTAGCTATATTTAATTTGCTTTCTTTCCTTATTTTGTTTACTCTTATTTATTCTAGTAAAATCAGATCACCATTTCTTAAGTAGCAAATCAAATAACCATAAGCACTGTATGGAAACCATGCAGGAATATCTACTAAAGACAGGTTTTTAAATGCTATAGCTCACAATACCTCATTAATTTTTCAGTTTTAAGTCAATTCATTATCACCAGATAAAGTTTATGAAGCTCTCTTGTATTCAGATCTATCAGAAAGACTGTCTAGGGATTACTAAGCAGTGACCTCATATGACATGTTATTGATTTCAAATTGAAACCTAATTCCTAACTCTACAAAAGGACTGTGGTCCAGTCTACCACTACTGTGTCTTGAAAGAAGTGTGAGTACTGTAAATGAATTTATTTCCTTTGCCATTACACTTGATAAGTTGGAAAGTCCCTTGGACATCTTCAAATTTGTCAGTGTCAAATTTTGGAAAAAGTAACTCAAGATTCCCTTTAACTGCAAAGCAGAAGTTAAGAGAATAAATTTACTTTTCCAGTGATACATACTCATTGCTACATTGTTCTTCAGAAATTAAAAAAAAAAAAAAAAGGGAATTAGGCAAATTCAAGTAATGTTTAAGAAGTTATGACACATTTAGACCTGAAGTGGGTACAAATAAATAATAGTTCACTGTATATTCTGTCAACATTTTTCAATGCCTTCAAAGATTTATTTTTCTCCTTTTCTTTTAATTGTTGGAGAATTAATCCTCTGCTGAGTGTTCATAAGTCCCTTCAGCTTCAGTAGAGTTTGAAGCTGAAGACATTGAACCTCTGTCAGGATATGCCTCTCTAAGGTCTGGTAAGCAGAGGCAGTTCTACAGTTACAGGCATTTGATAAGGCTGAAGGAAGCTAATGCAGAGTATGTCAGTCAAATGTCTTCCATGCTAAATACATATGGAAAAGAACTCTCTGCTGAAACTGTTGAATCATTTCTCTGAATCTAAAGAAATCAAGATTTCAACAGTAGGAACAGAATTTGCTTCATCAAACCAAATCACGAATAAGTCCACATACCTATTTTTGTCATCTGTTGTCAAGCAAAATCCAGTCCAAGCAACCTGGAAATGGAACATGTGTACAGTGGTTTCAGATAATCAGGTGTCAGTGATGTCTTAAAAGACACAAGTAATAACTGCTATATGGACTGAGAAGAACTTCATTCTCAGTAATGAATGTTTTCTAGGAATATGTGACCGAGCCAGGTGTAATATAATACAAAAAAAATACACATTAAGATAATCAATGTCAATGTGTGAGTAATGCTGTTCAAAGCTCTAGACAGTGCGAGAACAAATACTAGAACAAACACAAGAACAACACTAGAACAGGTAGTGAAATATCGTAGCAACCTCACCACCAGGAAAAAATAACCAAGCCAGTTGGGGATGAAGTACTGGCTTCTCTAAGTTGAAGGTGAAAAAAGTATGATCTAAAAATTGCTGAAATAAAATGCGTAAGAGCCCTGATTTGAAAAAGCCAGCAGCCTTTCCCCTACTTTGGGCAGAGTTCAGAGTTCAGAGAAAAATGTGTGACATGAAGAATCCAACAAGGGAAGAATTAGAATAGTGGTAAATACTTAAAATATTATTCAAAGAAGATAAAATCTTTAACAAAGATCAAACTAAAATCCACAGCAGGATTTTTTAAACTTTTATTTTTTGACCTTCTTTCAAAAACTGGGTCTAAGGAATTTCATTGCTGACCTCATATTGCAGTGAGAATGCAATAAAGAACATATGATTACATAACATTGTATTAATAAATTTAATAAATTTTTTCTTTACCTGTGTTTTGATTGCTGACCTATGAAGCAATGTATCAATAACTAAAATTTTAATGCATCTGCTGTATTTATCTTTTGATAAATACCGTGTCTTGTAACAGTCTTGACACAGGAAGACAGAGAAATTGCTCTGCAAACAACCGCTCAACAAAGTCTCTGATAAGATTTATTTATTAAAAGTAGAAATTTCTGCCACAGTTGTCATTATTAATTATCAGATCTTGTTAGATAGTCTGTGCTATGATTTTGGACTCTCCTTTGCTGATCTTACTTATCTTGAATGATACTTAATTCATTGATCATTCCTTGCATTGTTTAAACATGTTCTATTTGAATCCCTTTATAATTATTACTAGAGTCTCGTCTCAGTGTCTTTTTATATTCTCTCTCAGTACATGATCTCATTAACAGTCATTATGACAAGTTTTGGTCTCTGGTAACATTTTCATGCTGGCAATACATCACTTTATAGTTTTGTTTTCTCTTTTTTTTTTATTTTCCTCCACTTCCTTTTTCTGCTTTGACTCTGAGAACAGCTGTTTGATGTGTAAAACTAATAAATGCTAATATTTTGATCTGCAATGTTTCCCAAAGAGATCTCACAGGTGTTGACAATGATATGACTGATGTCTGAAATCAAATGTCATCCCTAATTCTGAGCCGATGACATGTGGCTTTCTCCCAAGAAAAACACCTTTCTTCAGTATCGCTCAAGGAAAGATCTGATACTTGGAGCTGACTAGCAAGCAGAATTTTTTATTTTTTTTACGACCAGGATATTTCACCAATCTTCTACAAAACCCAAAATCATTAGAAGTAAATTATATGCTCACCTGAAATCCTTTTCAGCATTTTCACTTTCTAGGAAAAAATTCAATTAGATATCAATATTATCATTATTTGAACGTTTTCATAAATTTGTGTTACTAGTAGAAAAAAATAGCAGTATTTCATTTGGAATGGACTAGTAATGCTGAAGTAACTCAAAAATACCACTTTAGGGGCAGAACTTGAAAAAAAATATTACTTATATTCACACAGTACAGATTGAAAACAAAACCATGTAAAGGAACATATTTTGGAAACCATAAGGAACCATGGCCAGGTGACTCTTTTATTCTTATTACAATAACACATAGACTGAGATTCACTGATCTAGGTACTAGAGAAATAACATCAAAATGTTCCGTATCAGAGTTCTGATCCAGAAATTATTGGTGTTGAACATCTTTTATCCCAATTTCACCATCATTTCCAGGCTTTTATAGGCTGATTGACTAAACATCTGTAAAACAGTCTTGATATAGTAGGATGTTTTGTAGTGTTAATGTCAAATGAATGAAGGATGTGAATGCATCCCGGGCAGTGCCCAATGTTCTATAATTATTGGTAATACACTTAGACATTGCAGTGACATCTTCAGTTGGACATAGTGAGAATCCAAAGACTTCAGAGTGACAAATATAGGAGAAATCATACCAATCAAGAAAAGGTAAAATCTCTCTTCCATCTACCTTTTACATCTCAAAAAACTCATGTATCTGCGTCTCTTCAATGCTGTTGCTGCTTTATTGCCTGTTGTGGCCAGATGACCCAAACACCAAGTGCCCCTGGCAGTCCACTGGAGATATGGTATCACTCGTGACCTTCAGCTACCAGGGACTGAGTTGCCATATGGGAATGTTGCTGCTCATGTGTCCTACTGCCTCAATAAAACTTTGATCTATAATGTATTGTCAGACTCCATTACTCTTTGGACCACACCACCTCAGATCATCTATTTTTGTTGCTATTTCTCTCATCTGCTGTCATTGTGAACATTTTCCATTCAATTTCTTTTGCATCTCCATACTCAGAAAAACTGTAGTTTGCATGTATCTTCCTTTTTTTACTGAAATGACTCACCATATTTTAGAGTTTAGACTTTAAGATTTTACTAAGTGGTTTTGAGATTGCAAACATAAAAATGCAAAATCAATGAAAAGTACAAACTTATGCTGAGATGTAAAACTGAAGCAGTGTCTTGTGAATCACAACTAGAAAAAGAAAATAAACAACTAGATGAAAAAATCTAACAACTAAACCATTCATGATAGCAAAAGGAATTAAATAAATATGTCAGTCCAGGTAAAATTGAAACACAAAATCAGAAATGAAAGAGATTTTTCAGGACACTGAAACAGTGTCCAACTTTAAATAAAGTGCAATAGAGAACAAGTGAGAATATTTATCCCCTCTTGACTCCCAAATGGACTGTATTTTCAAAAGAAAAAAACAAAAACAAACAAACAAATCAAAACCCCAAGAAAATAACAGTTTATTACACCCTAATTCAAAGTTAGTCTGAATCATCAAATTACTTTTCACCAAATTACACAAACCAATTCAAACTTAATAAAGCATATTTCTTATATTAGAAGAACAAATTGACTCATTCACCTTCTTTTCTCAAAACTTTCTTTTACAGAGAATTATTATAACCCTCCTCCCCGAAATTCTCATGTAGATAGATGTTCTTGTGGAAATATGCTCCAGGTCTTTCATTGAGAGAACTGGCACAATTTGCATAGCAGCCTTATGCTTCTTGTAACTTTTACAGGCAATTAAGTCTCTATCCTTCTTTTTTATATTCTTCTTCTCTTTATACAAAGAATGACATGTCTTGTTTTGCTAAATTATAGCTTGTCAGCATGCTTTGTAACAGCAAAAAATGCTTGAAGAGATAGACAAAATACACAGGCCGAGCTTTCCTTAACAGACTCAAGTCACCTTTTTTTATTATTATATATACACATGAAAATAATTATGATAATTTAAAAAATTAACTGATACTTTGGTTGAATATATTCTTGGTAGGAAATGCAGTGAAAAAACAGTGACTTGAAATCTTGAGAGGTTTTTCACAGCCATTGTACAGTACACTGCTGTTAATATTTTTGCTCTTCAGTTCTAATATATTATAATTTGTGATAAAATATATTATATTATAAATATAGAGTTATTATATCATACTAATGTTTTCCCAGTGTTTCTAAAAAACATTTATGTAATCTACTTTGTGCCTTGCAGCAAAAAGATATTGATTTTAAACAGATGAAAAACTCCAGAAAGGCTGATTCTCAATGTTTTCTTAACTTCTGTTTGCATAAAAAATGACAGAAAGATCAATAAGTAAATTAAAGTATGGCAGTTTTGAAGCTGGATATCTCAATTTTGCCAGGGGATTCTGGCTGTTATGCTTCACCAATATTCTGTGCTCTGTTCAGATGAATCAGATCATAATAAAACAAAGGCAGCTCTTTAAAAATGGTCTGATTTTTTGATGAAAATATCAGTATATTTTTGGAACTTAGGGAAGATAAAATCAGGTAAGTGTAGCTGGAAATAAGGCAATAACTCCCTGCATGCTATACAGGCAGGAAAGACAGAATATTTGTATTTTACCTTTAGAGTAACAGGCTTTTTGTATGATGCAGTTGGCAGTGACTTCAGATAATTTAGCATTTCCTGATGCTGAGAAGATATTTAAAGTGCCATCTAAGAATAAAATGTGAAGTTTCTTTTACAGCACTTTTTGATTTTATTAAATTTTGTAACAAAACCACAAATAATTCATTTTTATATTTAAATAATGTGGTTTGTCACTAGATATAGTTTCCTCTATAAAACCCTTCTATTAATTTGAGATCAACCCCTGATATTTGATTTTACTCTAATTTCAGAGCTTATATTCAATCTTGTCATATTTTTCAAGTTTCCATTTGAAAACAATGTTTCTGGATGCTGACTATTAAAAAAAAACCCCAAAATCTTTCTTTGAGTTATGAGCAGAAAGATATTTCTGTTCACAGAAGTTTAACATTAAAAAAAAAAAAAAAAGCTTGTTTTTTGTTTTGTTCTGAAACAGAAGCAAATTCTTAAGTTATTTTAAAAGATAGGTACAATTCTATCAGTGAGAAGTCTCTATGCTCAGTTGCCATGGACTTCCTAGTCCTTTAGATGCCTGCTCTAGTACTGTGTAATTGGGATAAAAAAGAATGAGGTTGTTTAGTAATAAAAACCTTAAACTGTCAAAGATCCTTGAATTCAAAGCATCAGTTCCTAGAACAAACTTGTTTCTGACTCTCAACAAAAGACCAGATGATGAGTGGATGGATGAGAAGGCAGAAAGCAAAGACCTATGGGTGTAATCTGTTAATGAAAGAATTAAAAAATCTCACTAGGTACTTCCAAGACATTGTGAAGATTTCCAAGTATTTTCTCTCATTAATCAATAGGTAATTCAGTAATTTCTTGGAATGTTTTTCTCACCCTAGTATAGTCAGGACTTCATTTCACCACAACAGAAGAATATTAGTGTCTCAATTTTTTTGATCTAAACTTTTAATATCTACAAATCATCCCCTCTCCCATTCTCATGTTAATTTCTGTACACTGTCCAAAATTTCTTTACCTTTTCTGAAATACAGACTCCAGATGTGTTTTAGCTAGATTGCCCAGTCTAATCATATAACCAATATGCATGACATTAGGAGATTGTATGTCCAGGATTTCCTTTCTCTTTACATATTGATGAGAGATGAAAATACTGATTATTTTGTACTTATTACTAATGTGTTCCTACAGATGCACATAAGAAACATCCAAATGAAATCTCAATTAATTTGCCTACATAAGACAAAAATTTATTTAATTGTTTACAGAACAAGAAGGCATAAATATTCCATTACAAGTGAAATTCTTTCTTAGAAAATTTTTGTCTCATGACACATATTAAAAAATTATTATGTTTTTCTCCCAACCCACTATAAGTATCGTGTAAATGAACTGTTGTCAAGACTTGTGAACTAGACTTATGGTAGTGAAACAATGAGAATTTTGTGGTCTTGCATCTTAAATTTTACAAATTTTGCAAAATCCAAACCGTGTTTCAGCTGCAATTTGTTTAGAGAAATATTCATGCTACTGAAAAGTCAATACTAAATCAATTATTACTACCTCTCATAGAATCCTTCTGGATAAAAGTCTGGATAAATACATCATGGGATGGGTGAGCAGCTGGCTCAGGTTAGGCACAAAGGGTTGCAGTGAATGGGGTGACATCAGAGTGGTGACCTGTCACTAGTGGGGTTCCACAGGGCTCCATCTTAGGCCCAGCACTCTTCAACATCTTCATAAATGACTTGGGCACAGGACTGGAAGGGACTTGGAAGGGACTGAGCAAGTTTGCAGATGATACAAAGCTGGGAGGAGTTGTTGACTCCTTTAAAGGCAGGAAGGCCCTGAAGAGAGATCTTGAGAAATCAGAAGGCTGGGCACTCACCAAGCACATGAATTTCCACAAGTGAAAGTGCTGGATTCTGTATCAGGGATGGGACAACCCTGGATGTATGTACAGACTGGGGAATGAGGTGCTGGAAAGCAGTGCCACAGAAAGGAACCTGGGGTCCTGGTCAATGGAAAGTTGAACATGAGTCAGCAGTGCCCTGGCAGCCAGGAGGGACAACCCTGTCCTGGGGGGCATCAGGCCCAGCATCTCCAGCTGGGAAAAAGGGAGGGGATTGTCCTGCCCTGCTTTAAACTTGGTCAGCCTCACCTCAAGTTCTGGGGGCAGTTCTGGGCACCACAATATAAAAAACATATAAATCTCATACACAGCATCCAAAGGTGACCAGTGAAAATTGTGAAGGGCATGAGGGGAAATCATACGAGGAGCAGCTGAGGTCTCTTGGTCTGTTAAGTCTGGAGAAGAGGAGACAATGAGAGACCTTATTGTAGTTACAACTTCCTCATGAGGGGAAGAGGAGGGGCAGGCACTGGTCTCTTCTCTGTGGTGACCAGTGACAGGACCTGAGGGAATGGCCTGAAGTTGTGTCAGGGGAGGTTTGGGTTGGATATTAAAAGAAGATTCTTCACCCAGAGGGTGGTTGGGCACTGGAACAGGCTCCCCAGGGAAGTGGTCACAGCACCAAGCCTGGCAGAGTTCAAGAAATATTTGGACAATGCTCTTGGTCACATGGTGTGAGGATGGTACTATACAGTGGCAGGAATTGGATCCAATGATCCTTGTGGGTCCCCTCCAACCCAGGATATTCTGTGATTCTATCATACCTATTTGAATTTTCAAACATGATTTCAAGCCCAGGAAAGTATGAAAATAGATCTTTTCTCTGTAAGTGATAGTGGAAAATGCTAATGAGTTTTGAGCGAGCAGATTATTATACACAACTGGAGACTTCATGTTTACTGAGAATCTCATGCAGTAAAGTTACGACTGAGGTTATAGTAGGATTCTAAATAACATCACATTCCTGTATGATTTCATTAAATTCTTTCTTCATGTCTTCTGTGATGCACACAATCAGAAAACATGTTTTGTTATATAAAACATTCAGGTGGTTATTTCTGAAGGGACTGAAGGGAAAGAGTGCAGAAGAACCCCAATACAGCCATGATTCTGAATCTACCAGCTTTTTCAAAACTGTACAGATGAGAAATCAGAGAGGTGTTTGTGCTTTCAAAACAAAGAATGTGGTACTTCATCCTGCATAATGTAAGGATAGAAGGTTTTATTATTTAGTGAAACTTTCAGGGACTTCTCTAAGCCCAATTTGTGTTCTTAGTCTTGGTTCAGGAGGTAAAAAGCATCACTTTAAAGAAAAACTTTTAAATGTAATCCTAGAACATCTGACTTTGGAAATGTCAACTTAAGACTTCAACCTCATGACTTCAAAACTCAAAGCAAGTAGGTACTGAACTGTCGCTAAGAGTGCAAATATAGGAAAGAAGACACTAAAAATCCAGGATAAGAACTCTTGCCAACCACATACTTTCTTGAATTATACATTAAAACAGCTTATACTATAAGAGTATCATCTTGTGCGTAGCAAGGTTGAGAAAACTACAGAGCAAAGCACATCACTTCTGACACCTATGTTGCAAATGAGATGACAGTCATAAATTGATTTCAGAAAAAAAAGGACTGAAATTGCTATCTGTTAACTTGTTAAAATTCCCTCCACTTTAATAATCAGGATTACCTGATATTCTGAGACCTACAGGAGGTAACACCCTTTAGAAAAGTGCATCAGAAATTTAGGCAAATCTAACATGCATAGTGAAAGTAATGATATGTAATTAGAATATGAAGTTAAAATTGTGTCTCTTCTCAAAATATGAAATATATTAATTTTCTTTGAGGTTAGTAAAGCATTGCACAAATTCAATATTCTTTCAATTATTCAGAGTCAGAGTACTAATTAGCCATTTCTAGGAGAAATATGTCCTGAATCAATTTTACTCCTATACTAAATTTCCAAACAAAAGATTCCACATTTTAACATTATTCTTAACAGACAAGGATAGTTGGAATCATCAGTCTTCCTTTTTCAGGGATTGCTTCTGTAATGGAAGCACACACACGGCACACAAATATACAAAAAAAAAAAAGATAATGATTTTGAACAGAAAAAATTATTATTGCATTTTATTGTTTATGGGGATTGTGACAGACAAAAATGCTGTACGTAGTTTGCAAATACAAATGATAAAAAGCTGGAAATATTTAGTGGGATGATTTTTAATACTTAGACAGAAAAGTAAGTGTTGCCCCTGTGTTCAAAAATCTGGTAAATGCGTGAAGAAAACTGCATAATTCTACGCAGAAGTTTGTTAATCAGAACAAATTCACTTAGGATATTTTACAAAATTTTGCTGATTATAAATATCTTATGCTATCATTGCTAACAGTGTAAGAATAATCATGTTTTTAAATATATTAATTTCCTTGAATTATTTGACTCTTTTTGGATAATTATATGGGATTTTAAAAATAATATTAATCAATATAACTTAGTTAACTTCTGAATTTATAGCTGTCCACAAGATACATGCAAATAAAATTAACTACAATTATCAGAGTGGCTGGAAAGCTGTCTGTTGGAAAAGGAGCTGGGGGTGCTGATCAACAGCCTGCTGATTATGAGCCAGCTGTGCCCAGGTGGCCAAGAAGGCCAATGGCACCTGGCCTGTACCAAAAATAGTGTGGCCAGCAGGACCAGTGCAGTAATTGTCCCCCTGCACTCAGCTTGTTGAGGCCATGCCTTAAATCCTGTGTTCAGGATTTTGGGCTCCTCAGCACAAGAAAGACATTGAGGTGCTGGGGTGGATCCAGAGGAGGGCAATGGAGCTGGGGAAAGGTCAGAGCACAAATCTTACAAGGAGCAGCTGAGGGAGATGAGGTTGTTCAGCCTGGGGAAAAGGAGGCTCAGGGGGGACTTTATCTCCTCTACAACACCTGAAAGTAAGTTCTAGTGAGGTGGCTTCCCCCTAGTAATAAGAGATAGGACAAGAGAGAGTGGCCTCAAGTTGGGCCAGGGGAGGGAGAATTTCCTTATCGAAAGGGCAGTCAAGCATTGGAACAGACTGTCCAGGGAACTGGTTGAGTCCTGAAGGTATTTAAAAGATGTGTAGATGTGGCACTTAGGGACATGGTTTAGTGGCAGGCTTGGCAGTGCTAATGTAATGGTTGGAGCTGATGATCTTACAGGGAAAAAATAGTAAAATGTTTCTATCACGACTGTCCTGAGAGAGTGGAAAGGAGTGAGAACAATAAAGTAGTATTTATCAGATGTTATTAGATAAAAAAGGCTGAAATTCACATGTAATGCCACTATATTATGTGTCTTTAAAACACAATACATAGTTCCCATGTTTACATCTAAGTTAACCTGGCATTTTCTGGGTGGTCCTTTTTGGTATTGAAAAATGCCGTGTTGTTTTTCTAGGATTAATATCAACTATTTCTTGATCTAATATAAGCAGCACAACCTGTAAGCATGGGATTTTTCTAAGGACATTTTCATCTCATTTGCTTTGCAGAAACTAGATTCTAGTTCAGAGCTTTTGAAGATAAAAGAGATTTAAGTTACTTAGGTTAGCATTGATTTTAAACCACTCCTACATCAAACCATTGTCTCTTGTATTATTGTTGCTGTAGAAAATCAATAAATGTATTCAGCAGTTATGTTTATTATATTTGTTATATTTATCCTTAGAAATTACTTACAAAATCTTTTTGCACCTACAAAATACCATGGGATTACTTTAATGCTATAAAGGTGTGACAAATATTAACAGGTGCTTATGATACTCCTAGCCAATCATACTGATATTTAAATTCACTGAAATATACCAAAGGAGTACAACTTTTTTGTTTCAGCAGAACGAGTTTTGTCAAATATTAAGACTTTCCAGGTTTACATTTTAATGGTTAAATTTCAACACGGGTCTGATGAAACTAGTGAACAATATAAATTAATCTTTTGTAGTAGGCTAAATTACTTGAGCAAAATGTGATATACCTGCAAACCTGACTTACAACTCTTCATCTCTTCTAGAAATTGCATAGTTTCCCAGGCCATAGAGCACCCTACAAATTAATTTTAACTTTGATAGTAGGGTACACAAAGTATTTAGAGACATAATTATAGAGAGTAAAGAAATTACATGATGTGAGACCTTGAAAGAATCTGAACTGTAGACCTAAAACATATGAGAGCTACATACACAAGATGGGGAGATCTAAATAAGTTATTATCACTCAGAAAGTAAATCTTGAAATTACTGTAGGCAATCATCTGAAAACATCTCTTGAAGTTACTACTACTTCATGTAATAGATGCATTATAATGGATCTCATAATAGGATTCTGAGAAAGTCAAGGAAGTGTGATAAGAAATATGGAATTGTTTTGAAGCAAAATAGACTGCAATAGTAGAACAAAGTAGTAGATGAAGGCTACTACAGAAGTGAATAAAAAAAGAGTAATCTTCCATAAGTGAATAGATTTTGACTATTTGTAATTTTCTGCAGTAGTTGAATTAGAGTGTACTCAGTGCAAAACAAGTACTTCTTCATATGCTCCTGAATTGTAGAAGTCTGTCATAGGATGCTATACAGACCAGAAGTATAAATGAGTTGCAGATAGTTTATTCAAACTCATGCAAACTAATATAATCTGCAGAATAAAACCGTTTTTTTGGATAGTATCTCAATTTCACCACTCATGACATCATCCAAATATGCTTTCTCAAGAAACAGGTGCTCCCTATAATAACAGAGATGGCATCTGAGCAGGAGGGACTTCTGTTTCAACGAGTATTGTCAAGTTCTTCCTGATCCCAAAATTAGACATCAAGGCAATTTTTGTCATGTAAGTATGTAAAGCTATTGCACAGCTGTAAGAGAATGTTTGGTTATTACTTACAATTGACACTTAATGGAACCTTTTTTTTTCTCTCAGAATTAAAATAGCTTTGTTCAGAAATGTTGACACCAGCCACATCCAGTATAGGAAAGAATATTAAGTGTTAAGGGACTGTACTCATGTAGGAAAATTATAAAACATGGAGGAATGCAAGGATGGGAGGGTGGCCCAGGGCAGGTAGGGCTGTGCCACCCTAAGAGAGAAACAGAGCAGAGCAGGATGGCCACAGCAGTGCACAACCAGCACCGGGCAAACAGGAGGCGATGAGGGAGGTCCAGGATCAGTCTGGGGAGCAGAGTCAGCACATCAGGATGGACAGGAGCAGGACTCAGCTGGGGGACACCCATGGCAGGGTTCAAGGCAGGGACATGACATTCAGATCTGAGCTTAACCTGAGCCTCTGAGCACAGGGACAGGAATATGTGTAAGGGTTGGGGGAGTGTTCATTCTAGAAAGGGATCAGGGGAGACTGACTGGGGCTATTTCCCAGTTACTCCTAGTTACCCCATGTAAATAAAAGGTCAACAATTTTTTTTTTTTGGCCATTTATAAATCTAATTTTGCCATCAGCAAGTTATAAGTTTCAAGTTTCTTAGTCTTCATGGTTCTTGTGACTGATAACATTTTTCTGGAGGAATTTTTTTCACTTAAATGTATGTATTAGTTTTGTAAAGGAAGCATGCTTAGCAATTTTTCCTTTAGTCTTCTGATTTTCCCTATCCTGTTAGGTCAGTAACTTCCTTTCATAAGGAACTATTTATTTTTGAGATATCAATGAAGAAAAACATAACAGGTGCAGCCATCATACGGGCAATATCAGTAAGAGTTCCGGCCTACACTGTGAACTTCTGTGCACTCATGGCAGCCAGATATATTCATCAAATATTTAAATTTAATTCATCCTTCATTCTCTTGTCAAGGCAAGATCCCACGACCTGTCATGAACAACATTAGAATGCTCAGTTAATTCTGCTAAGATGTGCTGAAATTTTACTATAAGAGCACACCATGTCCCTTGCTCAGTTAATTCTTCTACTCAGCTCCTCATAACCCCTACACGCTGAATTCGCTTAGTTTCCTATGGTAAGACTGCTCTTTTTCTCAGTTCCACCTCTGAAGCTGCTGAAAGGTCACCTAAAGATTCTCAGAGCACAGAAATACAAAATCTGGTAGGAAAAAAAATCACTGCTAGATTTTTCTCTGTTTGGTTGTATTTCATCGCTACTTAGGAGATTCTCTCTGTCGCTGCAGCAACAGCTTTTAAGTTCCACATTGTGAAGACAAACTATAGCCGTGAGAAATTTCCCAAAATGTGTCACTGTTTGCTGCTGGGCCAACATCTCAACGCCTGTTACTCAGTGTGGCTGCTGGAGCTGGGGACCAGAGCAGTGTCAGCATTGCTGAGGGCATCGCTGTCCTGCTGGCAGCCACTGGCAGAGGCTCCCAGGCAGTCTGCAATGGCCATCACAGCCAGGGCCAAACCCCGGCCCATGGGGTCTGTGCTACTTTTTGTGGAGATGTTGGCACATTTTCCCTGCCAGAGAATGTATTTACCGGGGGCTGGCCCTGGAAGGCACGGAGCTGTGGCAGCCTTGTCTCTGCTGCACGCTATCTGTTGGCCGATTAACAAATTCTCTACAAGTGCCTCCAAAAGAGACTTCTCAGTCTGTGATGAAGAATGCTTTAAAAATATGTTGAAGGGATCATACACTAAATTTAACTAGTTTACATAACATCATGCATGCACAGAAACTAGAACTCTCTCTTTTCTTTTAGATTGATTGTTGTTGGAGTAGGTATTTTGCAGTTCTCCCATTTTAACTTTCTCACCCTCTAGTGCCTTTCCTATGGTGGCAAACATTGGAGTTTGTGATGGTGAAGTTTGAATGAAAAATACTAACTATAGAGCAAAAACTTTTCAAAGAGTACTGACAATCTTGGATTCAGTTTTATGTACATGTAGAGAACAGTTTACTCCTATATACCATGTCCTATCTCAATAGCTGCTCCTCTCACACTTTAGAGACTGTAATTTAATGGTTTTGTTCAAGTGAAGTTTGGCTGTTGACTCACATTCACAAGCTCCCCATTTCTGTGGTCTGACACTGCTCTTTCTGATAGCAATGAGAACCTCTCATATATTTCTTTCTCTCACTTCTTTGCATTATTTTCTTTTCTTAGGGAAGAAATACAGCTTTCTCTAAGCCTGACCTTTGGAGTAAAAGAAAATTTTTGGAGAAGTATTTTCAGTTACAGTATTAGACTGTATGCTGAATACTTGAGCTGTCTTAAATGTATTTAGGCTAGGCATTTATACTGTACTCATCAGGTAATTTAATTCTTTGATGTCTAAATTATACCCATTGTACTATGACCAAAATGTTACAAGAATGCATTCAGACTGCCAGCTGGTCATGCCTTAGCTGTTATCTTCATTCTGTTGACAAAAAAAAAAAAAAAAAAAAAA